>CM019151.1:51297723-51417639 GCA_009733165.1 Naja naja
ATTTGTAACCAACTGACACACTGTATGTATATAATTGGAACATGGTTTTATGTTTTTGTTTTTGTCTGTATATGTTTGTCTTAAAAAATAAAAATGTTATATATATAAAAAAATAACTGATTGGCTGGATTAAGAAAGGTTGGCCACTTCAAGATCTACCTCAACTTAACCTTTTAAATCAGGCAAACTGAATTATCTGTATTAAAGGATGTATTTTGTGGGGTAACAGGGTAGTTATTCCTGCAAAACTACAAAAGAGGTTTTGGAAATGTTATATGAGGGTCATCCAGGTATTGTCAGAATGAAGGATTGGCCAGGAGTTATGTATGGTGGCCAGGTATTGACAAAATGGTTGAAAACTGGGTTGCATCTTGTCCCAACTGTCAGGTAGTCTGGCCTGCCCCACCTCTCGCCCCCACACAGGAATGGGAATTTCCTAGGGGCCCATGGTCTAGGATTCACATTGATTTTGCTGGCCCTACCAGAGGCACACCTTTCTTATTATGGTAGATGCATATTCCAAATGGCTAGAGGTAATCCCTATGGCATCCACCACAACTGATGCTGTCATCAAACAGCTTAAAAGCTTTTTGTAACTCACGGGTTACCTGATGTACTCACAATGGTCCTCAATTTACATCCAACCTTTTGAATCATATCTAGCACAGCAGGGTATCAGACATGCCCTGACAGCCCCTGGGCATCCTTCGGCTAACGGCCAGGCTGAACGTTTGGTACAATTTACCAAGGAAAACTTCAGCAATTGGGTCCAGGGGATATCACTGGAGAGTTGAAAAACTTCTCAGTGTCCAGCATATCACTCCTAACCCATCAACTAACTTATCCCCAGCAGAGTTGTTGATGGGTAGAAAACTCAGGTCTCCCTTGACCGCCTTCATCCACTTACGCACCCAACGCACCACTAGATTCCACTAGCAAAGTTCGCACATTCACTGTGGGTGATTCTGTTTATGCTAAGAACCTTATGGGTGAACCTTTATGGATTCCTGCTGAGATAACCCAAATCACAGGCCCTCGATCTTACAGTGTACAAACAGAGGATGGTGTCCTCTGGAGCAGGCACATTGATCAGCTTAGATCCAGATTACCTCAGGAACATCACAATTGTTCCTCTCTAGTTCCCATACCTAATACCTATTCTAGGGGGGAAGGGGAGGATCATGAGTGTAATGAACAAGCAAGAATCAACCCCATATGTAACAGCTAACATGACAGGAACCATCCCAAAACCTGTCACAATACCAACAACCATTTTCACAAATGGAAGATTGCACATCATTACCTGATTTAGGTGCTGACATTGGGTTGGAGATGGATTGGGAGGAGAGACCAGGTTGTAGTAACCAAACAGGTTCTACCATTACTACAAGTTCTAGTAAGGAAATGTCAGCAGACACATTTCCTCCCTCACAAGGTGAGAACCTTAAAACATCTGAACCACGTAGGTCTCAACGTACACATAAGAGCCCCACCTATTTAAAAGAATACATTAGATAGGCTGGGGTTTGAGTATGGACTGAACCTAGTGGGGAGGGGTGTTATGTATGCAGGTTTAAAGTCATTGGTTTAGTTTGAACTGTTCTTGTAAAATGTAAGAAATGATTGGTTTAAAAAGTGCGGGAAAACCCTGCACTCTGATTGGCTGGCAACTGCGGCTGCTGGCTATAAGTAGCAGCCGCAGCCCAGCCAAAGTGGGTTCGTTCTGAGCTGTAGTCACTAATAAACAAAGAGCTTGAAGCACTCCGCGTCTGTCTATTCATGCAAACTTAACAGTTTTTATTGTCCTGTACCACCTGCCAGATGGTAATAGTTTAAAAAAAGGGTGTCCAGGATGAGATGGATCTATAAGAATGTTTCGAATTATCTTAGGGCAGCGGAAGCTATAAAGGTCTTCCAAAGATGGGAGAGGGCAACCAATGATCCTCTGGGCAATGATGTTAACCCTCTGGAGCACTGTCCTATTTGCCACTGTGCAATTTTCCAACCATACACAGATGCAGTAAATTAAAATACTCTCTATGGTGCAGCAGTACAAGGTCTCTAGCAGTTTTTCATTCAGTTTTTGTTTCCTGAGATATCTCAGATAGTAGTTTGTGTATCAATAGGAATGCAAAATTATAACTGAAAGATGAAAGGAGAGAGAGCAAGGTGCTAAAAGGTGGTGGATGTACCATTAGTCCATCAACATGTCCAGTGTGATACTTTCCCGCGTTGGGTCCTAGGTCAATTGGTGAAACAGTTCTTCAAGTAACCTGTATTCATGCCATGCAGGGTTTTAAAGGTAATAACCAACACCTTAAAAAATTGCATCTGAAAGCAAGCAGTGAAGTGCAGCTTGTGGAACAGCAGTGTAACATGGGCCACTCCAGAGGTGCCAAAGACTGCCTGTACTGCCACACTCTTCACCAGTTAAAGCTTCTGAATACTTTCCAATGATAGCCCCATGTAGAGCACATTGCAGTAGTTCAAGCATGGGATGATCAGAAGGACTGAGCTGAGCACAGGGAATTCTTATCTGGGTACTGCCTATGATTTGCAAACAGTGCAATTTTCTTTCATTTTTGTATATACACGAAAGCTTCCATGTCAACTGGAATTTTGTATTATCAAAAACTGAGCAAATGCAGTTTTCACATCACACTGTATCCAGAGAAGTAATATTAATCAGTGCCAGATGACAATCTATGCCAAATAAAAAAGGATCCATTTAAATATTTGGGATTGAATTAGACAGGTAGCAATAAAGACATATATCGAAGTAATTATAGTTATTGAAAGAAATAATAAAAACATCTTAAAAGATTGAAAAATTAAAATTGTCCTAGTTAGAATTGTCAAAATGATGTCTGTGTATCATCCATCCATCCATCCATCCATCCATCCATCTATCTATCTATCTATCTTCTTTCCAAATAGTTCCAATTTTAATCCCAGATGAAATCTTGAAAGAAATAGATTGTATGGTATGGAATAGAAAAAACATGTGTACATTTCAAAATTTTGCAAGATTCACATAACAGAGCTAGACTTCCTTTTCCAAATTTCAAATTATATAACTATGCAGAGCGGCTTGAATTATAAAGCATAAAATAAAGCATAAAATAAAAATCCCCAAATAGCAGAATGTCAGAACTGAGAAGAGCTGTCCAAGCCAATAAACTTCATAGGAATTTATGCTACAAAGATTTATTTTTTAAAAAAGAAGAGAAAAACTTGAAATGTTATATTGGTATGACAAAGCTCTACATTCTAGGTAGTAAGAATTTTACTTTGCTATAAACCCCCAATTCAATAAAATAAACATTTTCCCAGATGTATCTTTCATTAATTGAAAAATGTCGAGCAATCTTTTTGTTTTTAAACTGTTTTAACACTTGAAGTTATATAACACTTCTTTACTTCAACGGTGATATGGAGTCTGATCAGAATATCAAGTTGAAGTTCTCCTGCATAATAGATGTTATCAGGTCGCTTTCCCCATATCTCTGAAGTACATGCCAGTTAATGTTATCTTTCTTGCTTAAATACAAAATTAAGCACCCATAGTGCATAAAAAAATAATTCTGAATACAAAAGAAAAGTAAATCTCAAATCTAAGCTCAGTTAGTGAAATGGAGCTTTAAATTACATCAATATATTCAAAGATTTTTAGATTTAGGTCAAGGTGTAATAAACCATGTATTGGAAGACAGACAATATCAGTTTATCTGGGATACCATGAGAAACAAGTTCAGAAATGATAAGCTTTCTACCTTGACATCAGAGAAAGAGAAAGCTGTCACTTTTGCAGTGAACCGAATGACAAAAAATGAAGCAACTTTTGCTTAGTAGACTTGTTTCTTCCTACTCATGCAGTATGTCTGTAATATTCATTCCTAAGCTGCTTAGGTAGCATGTTTCGTAATTGCAAAGTCTGTGAAGCTTGTTACTGCTACCAATTTTATTACTTTACCAGTATTATTACTGCCCTGTACATGAATGTATCTGTCCTAATGATGCAAATTCTATTTCAAAAAGTTGTGGTCAATTAGGTTGTACAGTTTCTCTTTGTTTACGTGGATTATTATTATTATATAAACATTATATCTAATACTGTTGTGTGTATGTATATACAGTTCAAAGTTGGGTGATTCTGAATCAAATTGGATATATAAATATATATATAAATATATATTGACCTGATTTTGTAGGAAGCATCTTTTTTCACTTTACAAGTCTCACAAGTTTATTTGTTTAGATTTTGATCTGATATGACATCATGTTCAAACTTTCCATGCATTTTTACTGCATTTATATCAGGATTTATATTAAAGGATTTTGAGACACCATTCAATTCTGAATACCAGAGCTAGAACACAATTTTATTAAAATTAAAAACATATAGTTTCACTTGTAGATGGATATTTTTTTGACACCAGTTAACCACAGAAATCTGAAACTGCACTGGAATTCATGCTGTTCTTTATGTGATTCATTCAGTACTGAATTACATGTTAAGATAAGGCAAACAAATATATTTAATGTTTCAAAAATTAATTGATTAAATATATCCAGATTATTCCAGTGATAATTGTAAATATGTTAAAGTTAATTGAGGAAGTTAACTTTGATACTTATATAGGTTTCTGCCTACAAAAAATTAAAGATATTAGTTTTTAAGTCCTGCTAGATAGGATATGGTATTATAGTGTTGCCACAAATAATTTTGCACTGTGGGTAGCTTATAGTTGAAAGGAACAGCAGTATATACTATATTTTTCACAATGTAAAGCGAAACAAAGGCTTATATTATCCCAATGTTTGTCACCCAGACACAGGAAGCAAACCGAGCTAGCAGTCACAAGGTTTAAAGGTTGAAGTATTCTTTTTTTAAAATGGAGGACCATTTACTGATCAGCTGGCTACTTTGGTATTTTTATCATATTTAACACACTTTCAAGTGGTGCCTTAGCTCCATTTTGGGGTATTAAGATATGAAAAATTATTTACATACATTTTAAGGTAACATCTGAAACTCATTGATTTTTACAACTGTTAAATAATGAGCTGCTGGAACATATTCATAAAATTACTATTTAAAGTGAGCGTTAACTAAAACTTTTTCATTTAAAGTTCACTCCCATTGATGTAAACAATATAGACACATATCAGAGATTTTAGAGATAGACATGTTAGCCTGAGTTTTTCCCAATTTTCAGATTACTCATATTTCTTCAAATTAACTTGATAGTTATGTTTGAAAACCTATAGTGATTGTTGATAGTTATTGATAGTTGGATGTTTGAAAACTTATATTCCATCCAGTGCCAAATGATTCTTTGTCACTAATTGTGTGCAGAAATCATTTCAGCTCATAGCTACTTCCCTTGATATTATACAGACAATACTGGGGGTAGAGGGAGGGCCAATTAAACATAAACAATATATTTATGTTTAACAATAAAGATCACACTGAATTACATTTATATAGCTTCCCCGCTTTTCTTGTAATAAAGTGAACATTGCGTTCTTTGGAAGTTCCATTGTTGGTCTGCGTTTTAAGCGGGAGTTCTATGTTTTCCTATTGGCTGGAGCAGTCTGACAGCGAACTATAAAAGGGAGCTGTCAGACGGCATCAGCTGTTACCCATCAGCTAGCCAGTTTAGCAAATATCGGCTGATGTGGGTAACCTGTTTCTTTGTTACAATAAACACTGATCATTCCGTTAATGTTTGCCTCAGCTCATTCTTAGAAAAGACTACAAAAGTGAATAGGCATGGTCTTAGCACAAAACATTTTGTCTTTTAAGGCCATTGAAAATTCTTCTCCACTTGCTTGCCTTGCTTCTTCCTCTCCTCTCCTCTCCTCTCGTCTCCGGGTCAGAGATGCAGAACTCATTATGGGCATGCTAGTTGGACTAAGTTGCGGGTTTGGTGCAGTGCCCAGCAAGATATGAGTGCAGTGGTGGCTGAGGGGAGATCTTGCTGCCATCCCCATAATTCATGAGCATGCCTTGGCTGCCTGCTTGATCATGACTGCCAGGCTGAGTTCACTTTCTCTCTGTGGAGCCCTTTAAGTAAGTGTTTTTAAAGGATATAAAGCTTCAAGTTCATACCACTAAGCGATGGAAAACCTAAAACTTGTTGAGCCAAGAGGCTTTCTGTTACAGAAAGGAATTCCGCTCCAGCAGCTCAAAATATAATTTATGGTTTCACTCATGGTTTTGCAATGACATTTATATAGCTTTTTTCCCTTTCTCTGTATAAAATGGGTAGGCATGGTCTTGGCACAAAACATTTTGTCTTTTAAGGCAATTGAAAATTCTTCTCTATTTGTCTTGCCTTGCCGCCTTTCGTCCTCACTCCTCCCCTCTCCTCCACTTCTGGAAGCAGCATGCAATGATTTTGTTATAGAGGAACAGGTAAAATGGCCTGGAGATTGCTTGTGACATCATACCTCTAAAGATACCTTTACTCTATTTTTATTTGAGAAAGGATCCCTGATTATAATTCTGGCAACAGTTCTTCATTACCACTATATTTACTTTTCATCAACAAAATGTAATGTACCAGAGAAACAGTCAGGGACTTCTCTATAATTATCTTTCCAACCCTGTATTTTCTCTGAGATCCTTCCTTGATACTAGCCACAGAGAAACTGAAAGTGACAACCAGCAAGTGCATAATAATAATGGGGGTAGGGAAGAAGGTGATTAGCAAGAAATAAATATGGATGATTCAAAATATTTGAGCCAAAAATTAGTTTCACTTTGTTTTTATTCACTTTGCATTAGACAGTCTAGCAGTATCCTATTTCTTTTCTTTTTCTTTCTTTCTACATTCAAATAAATTCATAAATATGCTGTTAGGCAGTGGTGGGATTCAGCCAGTTCACACCACTTTGGGAGAACCGGTTGTTGCCTTTCTGACAAGTTTGGTGAACTGGTTATTGTAAGAAATCATTAGGGCAGAGAACAGGTTGTTAAATTATTTTAATCCCACCATGGGTGTTAGGTGAGCATCAACAAGATATTAGAGACACTGTGTTGCTTACTAACATCCTAAACTATTCTTAACGCAACATAAGACCTTTTATTCTAAAATTAATAAGTTGTGGAATGCAGCATGTTTCTGACTTTTTTCTCTATATGCATGTTTAAAATTTAATATAGTTCAAACTACCTGTTTCATTCTGCTCGTATGAGGGCCCTCATACACAAAAGTGTGTTGCAGTGCAAGATAAGTAGTGATTAACACTAAGTGGAACTCGTTAATTCAGCAACACTTTAGAATAATTGAACATGAATAAAATGTAAGATTAAAATGAACTTACTTTGGAAGCATGCAGAAAAATCACATTAAGGGCACATTAACTTCATCCTTACTAGTTTTATTACAATTAATATAAAATGATATAATATTGATTAGTTATTTTTAATTGTATTATTATTTCTGGTAATGCTACTTAAGAAATAAAATTAGGAATTGGAAATAGATATTTGGAACATTTCTTTTGCAACATCTTTAATTCTTACACACCTAGCAGATTATCAAGATGTGCATCAGAAACTTTTGTTACAGTTTTCTCACCTGTTGAAATAAGTTGTGTGGCCAATAAGACAGAGATTTCTGGATTTGGTCCTCTGAAATTCTGCAATTCCTGATAAAGAGGCAAAGCTCCAGTTACAGAAATTTTTTCTGAGCATAAGAGTTTTTTTCTTTTCTTCTATTTCTTGTTCTTACTCTTTCATAAAATTGATCTAGTTCCCATGAATCCCTAAAGTCCCATGAAACATTATTTATAATACCCTAAAACTCTTCCTGGATTCTGCCTGATACTACTGAGGCTCAGAACAGTAATAGAGTATGGCTATGTGTGGTCTGAGTAACTCCACAAATGTGATGGCTTTCCCAGTTACAAGTTTGAACCATGGGGGAGGGGGGAAAGACCTAGCTCTGGAACTTTGGAGAAGGGTGAAGAGAAGTTGCTGAGGGCTCCAAGCCAGGAGTGGAGGGGCCAGGCTCAGTGGAGAGGTTGGAGGGGCAACCAGACAAATGGCCAGCTTGGAGGAATAGGTGAGGTGCAGCTGCAGTTTGAGAGAACAGAAGTCCCACAGGAAGAGCAGGGGAAGAAGGCACACAGTTGCAGTTGGCAAGAGGAATGAGGAGGAATTGCTTCCTGCACCTGATCTGTGAATGAGGCAGGCACAATGGACATCAGTAAAGCTACTCAGGAGGAAGCAGTTTTGCCCATCCTTATGAGCTGCACTGGTCTGTGCCTCTTTAAGCCAGCAAATCGATCAAAGCATCACTGGAACAGCAAGTTTCTTGATGTGCATTTGTTCAGCCATTGTGATTCTTGTGTAGACTTAAACCTTGACTCTGCTACAGAACTTGAATATTGCTTTTCAAACTTTGAGCTTGCTTCTTGGACCTTGAACTTGAATTTTGGTTTTGTGCTTAGACCATGAATTTTTCTTTGGACTCTGAACCTGGTGAGGGGACTTTATGGAATTGTTCTGTGTTTCCAGATGGAGAAATTGGACTCATTGGGTTTTGCACTAGTTTCTGTGTGGGCTGAATTATGGGGAATAATATTTTGAGTTTATAAAAGCCCCATAAAGACTTCAACCCTTTGGGTGTGTGCCTATATGGAGCAGGACATGACAACAAATAAAATAAATACAAATGATTATTATGAATCTTGTCAGGTCTTATGCATAAGAAAGGAAGTAATCTCATGAGAATATGAAAGGGAAAGATCACAATGCATTTCTAATATAACAGTATGCTTTATTAAGGGATGAATATAAGTTTCATTTTTAGATGCAGATTTACCACAGCTGCAAGACAAAGCTGAGTATATAAAACATAATGCAGAAGGTTCAGGACTGGAGTAACGTATAAAATTATTTTCAACCTCCCAAAATTGAGATTTGTCAAATTGCTTCCTGAATTAGCACTCCTAAAAGCTAAATATTTTAGAAAATACTTTAAAAAAAACTTTAAATTGCTTTAAGATAAGATGTTTTTAAGAAGACATTTATTTAAATATCAATAGCCTTTGAATATTTTGAAGTTTTATATTTAATTCCACTACTTGTGTTCTATTTTAAATATTGTTTATTTCCTTGAAATCCTTGGTTTAATCTAAATAAATAGGAAAAAAAGCTTCCAAATAAATTAAGACACATCCTACTGCAGTTGCAAATACCAAGCCTTAATTGCTATAATATGGTATTTCCTGATTTGTTCTTCTAAGCTATCTCCAAGGATAGCTTCCACAGTATCGCATCAGTCTACAGATAGGAAACGTGAAAGTATTGGCCTGAAACTGTTCTAAAAAGCTATTGTGGAATTGTAATAAAAAAGATCTAGGATGCACTAGGATGGCTTATATAAAACTATTCAGGAAATAATAACTGCATTGATGATGTAGTAGCAATAATTCATGTAAGAATATTTCATTTAAAATGGAATGGAGTTGAAATTGGTAGAGGTAAACATTATTTAGCTAAGTCAATCTGCTAGAATAATGCATTACAACTGCTACTATATACCTGTAGTACCCACATTCAAATACTAAGTAAATAGAAGACTCTCTTATATCTTGTCAATAGGCTCTTTCTAAGCCTACTATTCCAATATTCAGTACCCCAATATCCCAACAGAATATTCCAAATACTATTTAAACTGAAGAAATTATATTGTCTTTCTCAATGATATTTTTTTTATTTTTAAAAAAGCGGTTCTATGTTTCCCTGGAAATTATTAGGAAAAGAATCAAAATCAGAATTGTCTATACATGTGTGCCCATAGCAAACAAATCATGTTTTAAAGTCATGGCATAAACTTCACTGACTATGTATTTGTGCATATTACCATGAAACATATACAAAAGGGATGAAGTTGATGTCACATATTATAAAATATTTTGTTATTTTCCTCCTGGTCCATGGACTGATATGCTAATATTACCACAGCCTTAAAAAATAGAATCGTATGATTATACATAGAAGATTATATACACCGATAAAATTATCACACATTAAAAGGATAGTGCAGAAATAGCAATGGTATAAATGAATCTGATTATATTAGTTGCAAACAGAAGCAAGTAAAATTATTAATACAGCATAAATATATTCTTTTAAGGAAAGCTTTAAAATTGTAATCTTTAAGTTTGGGGGTAACAGATGTCTAAGGAGATAACATTATGGAAAAAGCTGTTTTCTTCCATACTTCAGTTTCCAGAATGTGATGTGCTTTCATAAAGTTGATTGATAGGAATATTCAGAAGAAAAACCAATCAGAAAGTACCTCTGCATGGTTATAATGTAAGAATATGAACTTTACGTGATGGTCCTTGCTTGGACAACATTAAAATAGCATTCTACAATTTAATGGAGAAAGGTTTATCAGTGATATGTTCATAGCAGAATCAATATATTTGTTAATAAGAATTGGAGGATACAAATGCTGCAATAGTCTTGCTTCCAGCTACCTGCAATTATTTAATTGGCCACTGTAGGTACAGAATGTTAGACTAAATAAACCATAGGATTCTTATGAAAATTATACTTTCAAATGATATTTTATTTCTTCTGTGTAGAAATAAATTAGTGGTAGGAAAATGCCAAATATTTTTATATTAATTGATTCAATAGATGCATGCATTTTCTGCTGACAATTTATATGGTCTACTTAAGGAGTATGGAATAAACATGAAGAAACTTAAAGATTTAAGAAATTGATCTTTAAATCTACACATATAACATGTAGGTTAATAAATAATAATATTTCATTTACATGCCTGTACCACACTATTGGTGATAGATATACAGAAATACTTGAAAATGCAACAAATTTATATGGTTACTTCATGAGGCTACATATTTATTTAGAATATGTTTGCCTAGGAACTGCTAAAAATATCACGAGTATTGCAGAATAGCTAATGATGGAAATTCACAGCTTCTTTGTGTGAGACTTTTCATCATCTGACATATCTAGGTCAAGAGCACTGAGATCTAAAGTTCAAATACAGGTCAACTCTAGAAAATCTTGGAAACTGACATAACCTATTCTATCACTTTTAATTTCTTTTGGCATATAGGAGTGTATTATATGTGGTATTATCAGCCTTTTTACCATCTTCACTTTCAGGTGTGTTTAGTCTTGTCTTCCTCAGTAGTTAACACTGACCATTGCAGAATCAAAACCATCTCTGACTGGGTAGGAAAATAAATGTGGAAACCTCACACCAATTTATCATCCTACATAGCTAATTGGTGATATTTTAGAGGACTATTATGTATATCTCTTAGATCAAACTAAGGAACCCTTCATTTAATAACTTTTTATGTATCATTGCATATTAATCTCAAGTATGGAACCAAATAATTCAATAAGCCATATTGCTGCATTTACTACATTTTTTATTTTAAAGCTAATGAATGTTCTATATCCAATTTCTTCTAAGCATTAATGACTTACTTTCTCTCTCTGAAATCTGAGGGCTGTATCTTTTGCTACCTTCTTTTCTTTTAGCCAGCCACAGATTAGTGTATCCTTCATTTTATCTATTACAAACTTCACACTAATATTATATTTGCACCAAATAAAACATGCCCATTGTCTCTTTATTCCAGTTTAAAAAAAGCCTATTACTGTTATCTTTGATTGAATGCAAGAAATAAGAATATAGCAATAATTTGCAAAAGCTTTATTTATGCCATATTGTTACCTAGATCAAATTGAGTGAAACAGTGCAAAAATGTCTAGGCAACATGCTACTCCCTAAATTCTTGTACATATTTTTTTGGGGAGGGGCTGCTGATAATATGCATAAATAGCCTTGTTTCATTCTCTGCTAGCATGATTGCGAATTATTTTAAAATCTTTTATTTCAATGTTTTTCTGTTCGATTCAGAGTTACCTTAAAAGAATAATCATTGACTTTAATAAAATGAATATAATAAAAATACAGTAAGCAAAATAAAGTCATTAGCCCCTTTTCCTTTTCTTTGTACAGAAGTTTTTTGCACATTTTAACTCTGCTGCTTACTCTTTCCATCTATACTTTTATAGGTAGGTCACTTTTTTCATAGCATTCATTTTTAAACATTTCACATTTTTTTATCACACTTTAATTTTTTACTCTCCAACTTCTTCTATTTTTTTTAACTCCAGCTTTATCTTTATTGTTCCTCCATATTGTTAATCAAAAGAACAAAAGAATTGTTGATATGTTCTGCAGAGCACAGACATTCAAATGAACATCAGAATTTCAAATAATCTAGAACAAAGTTAGAACTAAAACAGTGCCTGAAAATAATAGTATAGATCTTGAATCAGTTTTAGTTGTCTTTCCCTGTTTGATTCATTCTATACAATTCTGCCTAATAAACAGACTTCTATAAATAGATAAAGCAAAAATCCAGTAGTGATTTTTCAGGCTAATAGATCGTGTCTAATTGTTTGATATGTCATTTCATTAGCAACTGGATGGCATCTTCAGAGGTAAAGTGATCTGTTCTTTAGCACACTTTGCAAGCTTACAGGTAACTGAACAGGAACTTGGGCATTGGGTTTGTAACAGAACTAATTTCTAATTGGACCATATCACTAGATATCAGTTGACTATTACCAAAATGTGCTACGAAAACCACTTTTACTTCTGTATATGCAAGCTACAGTTATTGGTGAAATAATTCATTGTAAAATGAATCAGAATTAGACTATGACCTATTATTAACACAGGCACTGATTACCATTAGGCTTCTGTAAGATTCCACCCCCCAAATGTAATAGTTTTCCACATCATTATCACAAATATATACATTTTTATGTGAACATTTTACTTAAATTCATAGCAGTACAAATTTCAAAGGCAAACTGTTTATATATGTATTTATCTAATGTAAAATCAGCCAATTTCACACTTGAACAAATTCTTCTCCCATACCTAGTATTTATTGTGCAGGAATATACACATAGCAAAATCAAACAAAGGGTTCAAGTCAAGAATAAGAGGTAAAATGGAAGAATTGTGTAGAGGATAGGGATAAAATGAAAGAGCAAATAGCAAGCTCTAACAAGAAGAAAAAGGTAAGAAAGAAGACAATGTCTTGAAGAAACCCAATTACTGATGGGCTGAAAGCTTTGGAAAGGAAAGAAGAAAAGAAATTGGGGAGGGGAGATTGTGAGCAACACTGAAAGAGATAAGAGAATTCTGTAACTGAGAGGACAAAGATACAACAATCCTTACCAGAGAAAAATATATCATTTTGGGCTGCCTTTTTGCCTTTGTGTGGATTAAATCGGATTCTGATTTAAAAGCCCCCCTCTCAACCCAGGGCCTTCCAAAATACAAACAAGCAGAAGGAATAAATAAAGTGAGCAATCAGTTCTGCAGCTGCGAGTAGAACATCAATGACTCATTTTCAGAGATGGTAATATTACATCTACTTAATCTTAGAACATTGTTAGTGACTTAGAGGCTGCCAAATAGAACAGTATTAGAGTGCCACTGAATTAGTATGTTTGTTGACCCAGATGCAATATAAGGGTACAGAATGGCAAGCATAATGATCCCTAGGTTCTTAAATGTCAACATGACTTTTAGCAATTATGTATGAACTGATCTTTGGAGAAGCTGTTAATTTGAGCCAGAAAGATCCACAATTGTAATTTTGCAATGGCCGGGATTTTGTTTCAGTAAATGATGAGCAATAAAGCAAGCATATTATTAAAAAGATTCTTTTATTGTTACGTATATTTCTTCTGAATTATACATTCTAACTATCTTATATAAAATGAAAAAGAAGAGGAATCTAGCAAAAGAAATATTGTGGGATGGGTGGGTAAAAAAATAGTGCAACATTTACCTTGCAGCATGTCGTTCTATTTGACTAAAGTAAGGGATGCTAATTTTTAAAAAAATGAAATGAAATCCTTTCTTTTTTTTTCTAGAGTAGCACTGATCATCTCAGATCATTGTCAATTAGCACTTTTGGTGTTTTGTATTCATTACTGAATGATTAGTGAATCAGTATCCAAATCATTTTTGTGGCAAACTTATTGAAATTTATTCAGCTCTCTAACATTCTGGTGGTAGCAACTGCAATAAGCTGTTTATGAATGCTGCTTCTTTTATTGCCATGACTAAAGGAGTAGAGCATAGAAATAATAAAATGATACACAATGGAAGGATTAGCAAAAAAATCTATGTTAAAATGAACAAAGAAATGATGATATTATAGTATAAAAATAAAGGCTTTTGTGTCTCTTGGGTGAGGAGAAATAACTTTTCTACTACATAATAAATTTATTAACCTTCCTGGCCTCATCATTCCCACCTTAACTGAGATATAGTGTCAAAGACAAGAACATCTGTTTGACAACAGCGTTCTCAAATTCATTCAGCTTGTTAACAAGCATGATAGCTACCTGCACTGCCAAAGTTACAGCATCAGCACCACCATGCGGACAATTCAAAATAGTGCTAAATATGTTGCTTGATGTTAATGTTAGATGTTAATGCTTTACATATACACATATTGGACCTGTATTTTGAAAAAAATACATGCTTTTAGATTACATATAAAAATTACAGATTTTTACAAATTTTATGGTCATCTAGAAAATATAAACTACCATCTTTCTCAAAATTAATTATTATAATACAACATAAGATTTTTATTACTGTGAATTAATTAAAAACATTAAGAAAATAAGAAATTAATAATTGTCTTGCTATCCCCAAGTTGACATTCACTGTACAGAATTCTCTTTTCTTGTAGTTACTCCTAGGGTATCACTTACCTACTTTAGCTGAAATAGAGGAACTATATTAATATAGTGATATTAATTATTAATCTGAATGCTTTCATATTTTTATGCTTATAATTCACGTTAAACTTGAATGCTGTTGTGATTAAGGTGCTATAAAGTAAAACCTTTCTTTCTGCTATTTATAAGGCTTCCCCATTATCTGAATTGCTGTCATATGACCAGATTAATCATCAACATTTCAATACTTATTATGTTATGCAAAAAATAATTTGTATACAGCAACTGAAAACTCAAGTTGATATCCAGAATTACTTTTTGAGATGGGTACATTAGGTATATTAATTATTCTTCAGATGTGCACAAAATAGTTCTGATGACAACCTAGAAGATTGAAAACATTAGGAAAAATAAAGGTAGAGGACAAAATAAATGCAATTGCTATACCAAATTATTGACAATCAAAACTGAAATGTATTTGAGATTGGAAAAACCACTGGAGAAGGGGAAAAAAGTAAGTCAGAAGCAATTTCAGAGAACCAATAATGAGACAATAAGGAATCTGAAAAACAAGCTCTATGAGGAAGGGTTAAGAAAGTAGGACTACGGTGGGGAGAAAACCCCCCCAAAGTAGTCCTGCAGAAATCAGGATGCATGAATGCAGTGGAATGAAGAATGTGCGGCTGGCTCTTCATAATTCTTCTCCGGAGAAGGAGGGGACTAGGTCTCATCCACTGAACTGCAAAGAAGTCTCTCTTTGTGAAGAGACTGCAAGACAAGGTTTCAAGAAGTTTAGAGCTCTGGGAGACAAAGGAATAGCTATTTTGCTCAGGCTGTAGTCAGTGCCTTTTAAAGGACAGTGGATTCAAATATATCCTTTTATAATCACTTTTGGAAATTGCTTGTTAACTGCTTTCAACTATTAGGAACATTTGGAGAAGCATGTTTTACAGCACTTGGTAAGTTTTCTTCAACCCTTAGTGAAAGAGGTTTAAATACCAAGTTTAAGGACTTTTTTTTCCTGGACTGGAATAAGGACTGGAATAAACAGCAAAAGTGTTATTAAAACATTGATTTAAGAAAGTTCCAATGGTTAAAAGCTAAACACTTTAAAAATGGACACTAGAGGGAACTAGAAGGAACTAAAAAATATAATTAAAGGAGAAAAATCAAACTCAACTTATTAAATACAAATTAAGCAACATATTTTATCATTGAACACACTGAAGAATATTGTTGGCAATGGACCCAGAAGTAATTTTGAGAGTGTTTGCTTTTACAGATTCTATGTTTAAAAGATATTATAGAAGAAACTAAGAATTACCTGGCATGGATTTTTTTCACATTTTGAAAACAAAGTGGGTTTAGACATGATATGCTACAAAAATGACATGGAAAACTGGACTTGTAAAAGAAATTGACTGATGTCTTAATAATTAAAAGAGCTATCAATAAAGGAAAATATTTGTACCTATAACTGAGGGTTGAAATAAGGGTTCAACACTAAGAACCCCTTATTTTAATCGTGAGCTATATTATAAATATTTTTATATTTTTATTTTGTTTTGTTTTATTTTAACCTTTTTATTTATTCTTTATTTAATTTTTTCACACCATTTGTATCCTGTAAACATTTTAGTAAGCTGTAATCATTTTGCTTTTTTCTACTAATTCAAAATACATGCACACATCCATACTAGCAAGATTGAAAGGCCAATATATTTTATAGTATTGTGAAACCATTACAAGATTTCAAAGAATATGTTTTTAGAAAGAAATTTAATTACAACCAAGGTTTGAGGAAATCATGGCAGATTTTACACTTTCTATCATCTTTGTAGCTATCTTAAGTGGAGCTAAGCATTTACTGGCCAGATGCCCTTCCTGATGCCTACACAGAGTTTGCAGCAGATATTTTCTCTTTACCCCTTGATAGAGAAACATTTGCCACTGCCTAGGATTGAACTCTCAGTCTTCTGAGTGGGTTATCACCTTTAGGCCACCACACTGCTCACATAAGATATAATTGTTCTTCCTTTTTTAATTTTAGCAAAAATTAAATGACAAAGTTTTTGTCAAAATCTTATAACATAAAGCAAAGAAACAACAAATTTCAAGTTATACACAGCATACAGCATTTTCTAAATGCCTGAAATCTCCTTTCTTACTGTGATATTGATTAATAGATAAGTGAAAAAACTGTATTTCAATGCTTTAGAATGCTGAAAAACAGTGGCCACATAAATAATTTTCAGATCTAAAACTTTCTGAAAACTACTGCTATATTGAAATGTAGAAGGTTAATGTAAATTTATTTCAATTTCAACAGTTTTCTGATTTGGGGAACAATTATAAGCTCAAATGAGAGAAAAGTACCCACATCAAACCTACACTAAAATTATTTCCAGAAATGTTAACAGTAATTTTGAATAATAATTCTGCTTATTTGAGTATATCTTGAATTGTATTGAACTTAATTTAATTTTGAGTATTCTAGATCAAGGTAATGAATTACTCCAGGTAATTGATGCTAAATCAATTTCTCTGTCCATCACAGGAATAGCTACTTGAACAAAACACTATCTGGAAATATCTTCAAATGGTGCTTCTCTTGGTAAGTTTCCCTAAGAAAACTGACACTGAATGAGGCAAATGCCACTTTGATACCTACACCTTTAACAGCAGTTGCCCTGTGAAGTTCCATAATCTTGTTAGGCTGGATGGATCGGACAAACAACTTGCAATCAGCTGGTGTGGTGAAGGTTTCCAATTTGTGTTCTCAGAGTTAATTCACAGCATTGAACAACACATTTGAATAAATCTCTCACACAAATTGTTACCTTACAAATTGCCCTCAAAACAAGTAATGTCTGTGTAAGCAAATCATATATTTGGATATGAATTCACTAAATATCTTTAAATATTCAAGCTTCCATATTTCTACAGGTTATTGCTAGAAGCCACTTAATTTTCATGTAAGCTTGTAGCCTTGTTATTCAATGAAATGTGCACTTTTCTAATCAGGATTCTCCATAAGATATATTGATGACACTTGTTGCAAAGAAAGATATTTTAAAAAATGCATAAGGAATCCCACTATGCAGATCAAATTTATGGGGTGTCTTTTTGAGAGGCCATTGAGAGATATAATTAATCATTGATGGGACAAAACAATAATAAGTTTAGATTTAAAACTATAGTTTGGCCAATAAGGATATAACATGATTCTTAGTGTGGGTCAGCAAACAACAGCTCAAGTGCAAACTCATGAAAATGTACTTTGCATTTTACATTTATTCTGCCTAATTTTCCGAGCTTTATTCCACATGGATGGATTAAATCTTTTCTAAAACATTTCCCTAAGCTATTTAGGCTCTTAAACAAATCAAGTCATAAAACTACTGATCAGCTTCTTTGTTTAAAGTTAGCTTCAAATACTTATCAAGCATAAAAGAACTTGCAATAAAGAGTTTCTACTAGTGAAATAACATCAGTTCCCCCTTGAGCAGCATCATTTTAGAAGAATGCTTTTTGAGACAACAATGCCATTTCAGAGTGTTAAGGGGCAAACCAATGCTGTATTTTGTTGCTCTTTCCTCATTTTGCTGAAACCATACAATGTATGGTTTACATTGTACAAAAAACCTGTATAAAAGTTTATATGATTCATTGAGAAACAAGAAATTTATTTTATACTCCACCTAGTTTATCCAAGCCATGTTTTCTAGTTACATCACAATTGCACTTTGAAACAAAAATCTGATTTTTATCGCAACTCTGTTTCTTTCTTCCCATTCAGAAGATGACAAAAAGCAAATGACAAAACTAGAAAGCAGATGACAAAACCAATAGCCTCTGGGTCATATTAAACTCTTCCTGCACCTTGGGTCAACTGATGAATTGTGCGTCACAGCATTGTGACACAAAATTATTCATTTGTGCATGTTCCATTGCAATACACATTCATAATCTTGGTCTAATTAGTGACTGTAGTTAGGAATATACATCTAAAATAGAGCTCAAGAAATGTCCACATTATATTTTTTATGAGACCAGAGGGGAAAAAATAAAGCCTTTTTAAAGCAGAAGGCAGAATTAAACTGGGCTTGGTTGATGTTATTCAGCACTAACCTTGGTTAGTAGAAAGGATTTGAATCCCAGGGTTGCAAAGTTGACTGGGAAGACAACTTTTTTTTCAATGAAGGAAATATTAATTGCTGGGGGGAGGAATCCTACACAGAGTCACCAGAACTTGAGCCCGGTTGTTATTTTAACTTATATTTAGAATAATTTAGAATTATATGTATGTGGATAAATTTTTTTATTGTTATTGTTTTCCTTATTTTTTATCAAAAATACAAATCTGAAGCCTCAATTCTACTTAGATTTATCTATACTCATTGATTGTCCCATCTCCCATACCAGATAGAACCCCTTTTTTAAGGAAAATTTGTAATTCCACATCTGCTTTCTATTTTTGCAGCATTTTCATTATTCAGCCCTGTCTAATCCACTCACTTGTCCAATCCAATCATTTTACTGATTTGTAGTTATTTCTTCTCTTCTCCTGCCCTCATTTAAAACATTTATGCTAAGATACAAGTGTGTAATTCAGTCAATCAAATTTTTGTAAAAGATGATAGATTTGTATAAACTGTAGAGAATTCAGAGTACTGTACAATTCAATTTTTACTGGAAATCATTAATTTAAAAAATGAAAAGTGACAATAATGTCACTTATGTTAACAAATTTCATAATATCCTATAAATTTATTGGAAACATTCACACATACACAATTCTCTCTCTTTTCCTACATTTTCCATTTTTCCTATTTTGAAAAGTGCATGCAAGAAAGAAAGAAATTAGAAAGTGATTTCTTTAACAGTCAATGTTTCAAGCATTTAGATTTTTTTTCTTTCCTTTATAACTTTTATCCATTTAGGTCCCAAGCATTATGACTTATGGGTCCATCTATTTCTTGCACTTAGCATTGACTATGTGTTTACTTTCTCTGTATGCTTAAATTGATATATGATTGACTGTATTATACCTTGGCTTTGTTGTAATGTTATTTATTATTTCTTCTTTTTATGCTTGCATTATGAGTTTCCACAAGTCACATAACTAGCTATAAAAATTCTATAAATATACTTAGATGACTAAAGTTGAGATTGGCAAATAATAGTCAGAAAGCACCACCACTGGGTAGATGTCAATCTTTACCTAGTAGATTTAGAGTTGATAACATGACCAATCAAAGCCACCAGGAAGTCAAGTCATAATGTACCAAAAGAGGAGTTTTTTATTTCATATTTAGAACTTGAGAATGTGAGGTGCGTAAAGCAAGGAAACTCTGAAGCTGAAATATATACAGGCAGAATAAAGGTAAGAAACATGTTTGGTTTAAAAGAGAACCTGAAGGGCTATAAGAAGAGATAAGAGGCAACTTGAAAAATGAAGTGAGAAAATCATTTCAAGCAAGAAAAGATCAAAGAAGCTTTCAGAAAAAGCTATCAAGCTAGCCAGATAAAGGCAAAGATTAAAGTTCTGGACAACAAGAAGGATGTATGATAACTGAACAAAGATTTTTAACATCAAGCAAGAAAAGACATCTTCAACCTAGAATAGCAACAAATAGAGAAAAAGAAAAAGAAAAGAAAAATGAGAGATACTTTTAATAAAATCAGAGAAATCATGTTTAGATGAAGTATGATTTCTCAACAATTATTACAGAAGAGATTTGATAAAGACAAATGACATTAAGAAAAGACAAAATTGCTACTCTGAAATATTTTACAAGTGAAATTATAGAGTGCAAGAAACATTCCCAAAAAGAGAATAGTATCTAGTGAGGTGTGATGGGCAAAAGATCAGCAGTCATATTAAAAAAGCAATTCCAAATTACTAAAATTATAGAAGAAGTAGCAGTTATGTTTAATAATTCTATATAAATAAATATGGAACAAATTGTGGGTTAAATATTGGAAAAAAATTTATGTACTTATACCAAAGAAAGGAAATTGAAAACATAAAAATTATTGAACCATTGGAAAAATTGCTTATAAAAGTAGAGTTTTGTTATGAAGAAATAGTTTGGAAAGATAGTAAACATAAAGGGAGAAATGCCAATAGAGGTTCAGAAAAAAAGAGAAAACAATATATAAGATGGTTGGATGCATCAACAAAATTCCTGGAAAATACACACACACAAACACACACACACATATATACATACACACACACATACACACATTCTCCAAAGCTTAGCTACAAGGTGTTTGTCAGTAGGAGGGCAGATCACATATAATTTATTCATATAGCAATATACAGAATTGTGTGATTAATATGGTGTGATGAACTATTCCCATTGGCTGACAACAATGTTCAAGCACTTGGGAACATACCTCCAATACATATATGAGAGAGTAAATTCAGAATCTGTCAAACTACTTCCCCCAATTTGTCAATGTGGATGTTTGTGGAGAAAATAAACCACAAATTTCCAGAGATAAAAATATTAGAAAATGATATGACAATTAAAGATAGATATAACTAGACAATTCAGCATTTCCTATGTTGTATCAAGGATATTAACAGTAGCAGAATTTGAAGCTTATAAGAACAGGAAACTTTTTTTCTCTTTACTGTGAAATGAGCATTGAACAATCTTGTGAAAACATTTGTTATTATTTTGAACTAGAAATACGAAAGGATTTCCTCAGTGGCAATGGTCCCAAAAGGTTCTATAGTTGGAATAAGGTGATTTTTAGTTGCAACAAATCTATGTTGGTTATTGAAACAGTAATATCCAGAATTAATCACTATTATAATAGGTCAGCCATCAGTACTTCATGCTTTTAGCGCATTTATTTATTTATTTATTAATGAGACTTGTATGCTGCCCCATCTCCGAAGACTCGGGGCGGCTCACAAATAAAACAAGGAAACAATAAATAATTAAAAAAGAATTAAACTAACAAGCCCCATTAAGATGCAATTACACAAATACACAATAAAACTATAATAAAAGCCATCCCCCCCCCAAAGGGTCACAGCCCGGCTTGGTTAAATAACCAGGTCTTCAATTCACGGCGGAAGGCGAGGTCAGGGGCCAGACGGAGCCCGGGGAAGCTGATTCCAGAGGTCAGGCAATAGAATAGGCTCGTCATCGGGGGACCGCCAACCGGCATTGGCCAGCCGACGGGACCCCAAGGAGTCCTTGCCTATGTGATCGCACAGGGCGGTTAGTACTTGATGTCGGCAGGAGTCGCTCCCTTAAATATTGCGGACCCATGTCATGGAGGACTTTGTATGTTAATGTTAACACCTTGAATCTCACCCGGAGCACAACCGGCAGCCAATGCAGACAGCGCAGGAGGGGGGTAACATGGGAGAACCGGGAAACTCCCATCACCACCCGCGCCGCCGCATGTTGATCTTTCTGAGAAAAAGGTTAAGTGGATTCTGTTGACTCACTAAAGAAAGCAGATTTGATGTTCCTGGGAGATGAAAAAGTTAAAACTGGTCTAAAAAACAAAAAGTGTTTGTATGTTGTAATAGCTACAGTTAGCAGGCATACCACCACATCTTTTAATTGCAGTATAAAGATGCATTGCTAATAATTATAGAAGACATGATACAGTTTATACCCATCCCTCCACTAATGACGCTTTCATTCATCTTTATCTGTTCAAAATTTGAAGCAATATTGTTCTTGATATGTTCTTCATACGAACATTCTGTGAAAGCTCTCTTACAAAGTTCGGGATGATTCATTCAAGAGTTGGAATCTGCCCAAATCCCATCGACCACTTTCATATGGAAGCACATATTCTTACTTCTAGTCCCTAGACATTGCCCTGCATGGCCATTTTGATTTGTACTGCTAAAGAGACTAGGCATCTGGGTTTTGCAGAAGTATTAAGTGTATTTCTTACATAGTGGGATCTAACATTCTTTTGAAGGACAAGTATATCTTTTATAACACATTCAGCTCTTTAAAAAAAACCAGACCAGCTCTCTCTGGATGGCAGGTCAATTTAAAGTAGGAGAAAAACTCGACACTACCTTTTGTATGTTGTTAGTTCTCTCTCTAGAAGATGACCAGGCTGAGTTCGAAGGCAGGGTCAACTGCTTCATCAATTTGGAGTCACTACACTTCTGTAAGAGACCTAAGTCCAGCCCCCCTTGAAGTCCATTGACTCTTATCTTGCATGAATTTGCCTTGACTATTAGTAGTTCAGCTTCTTATGTATAGGTATCATGAAATAAGTCTGAAATACTTTTGAACTCTATCTTCTGGGAATACTTTCTCAGTATATATAATTAATTTATACTCTTCATTGTCATAATAATACATAGTAAGATAAATGCAAATAAAAGATAAATTGACATTCTCTAGAAACTTGTTAAAAGGCACTAAGAGACAACAATAAAATGTAAATCCATTCATTTATTACTTATAATAAACCTAAGACACTAGAAACTAATTTTAAAGAAACTAGAAAGAGGATACTAATATATGTATCATTTATACATTAATTTTAAGGAAATCTGAATAAAAAGCTTTGGGATTATATTTTAATTGTTCGGGGAACTGAGATAAAATGCTGAGAACAAACAACTGATCTAAGGAAAATAGACTATTATCAATTTAAGAATGGACATGAAAATAAGCAAATTAATCTGGTTGCAGTTTTAAAATGCTCTGCATTGTATTGCCTGAATATGATATCAGTCAGAAAAGCCAACAATGCAAAAACATTTTTAGGTTTCAGAGATGCTTAAGCAGTTGCTTAGGCATTTCAACCACTCCTACACAGACAGTATGAGTGTCACTGACTAGTGGTAAGTCACCAATACTGAATCACATGAGAGATCACTGCAGGGATAGGAGCAACTTTTGTAGATAAAATGTCACTTTGTAATCACAAGATAATTCAAATAATCAAACATAATATAAACTTTAATTCTAATAATGACTTCATTCTATAATCATGCAGGAGGAAAATTGTTTCCTTTAGCTACTTGAGATCAATAATAACACCCCCTCATATATCCATTTCATCAGGTAGACTCTGTGTTCCCTGAATTATTAAAGTGGAGCCACAACATTTACTAACACGGAATGTATTACTTCAGCTGCTTCTCCCATCCCCATCAACAAACTATATTTTTACCTTATGCTAATTCTTAAAATGGGATAATATGGAAATTCTTCACTCCATGCTTGAAGACAACACAAGAAATATTTGGACTACCTCAGGTTTGGACTGATCAAGGGGAAGCATGAGAACTAGTGTTCAGGTAATGGTGATGTCAACCCTGAAGCTGACCTGACCGAAGCCATTTTGGAGTTTCAGTGTTACCACACTGGAGCTAAGGGATAGGGAGGGAGGAACAGAGATAGCTGGGGTTTTGTGGCTAAAACAAAATACTTTCTCCTGGGAACCAAGGACATTCTCATACCTGATCAGAGAAAGGAGGAGCTATGTTACCAGGCAACTAGACTGCACTGTGATTGGATCATGTGACTGATTGTTTGGGAAAGGGAAAAACTTTTGCTTTTAATTTGGTGAAAACCATGGGAACTTTCAGAGATGGTTTTCACCAGAACTGTGCCAATATGATATATCCAATAAAACTATTCTTTGAGGAATCTGCTGCCTCAGTTTTGTTTGCTATGGGTGTATTGGAACCATGACAGGTGGATAAAATATGCAAGATGAGGGGATTATGGAGGTGGCCTTAATATGCTCAAGGGAAAAAGACTTAATAAGAATATGTGCATCTGAATGAGAATATATGTCATGAACAAAGCTGAACTTATCAATGAATGATAAAAATACTTAACATTCTATTAATTGGGAAAATATCAAAAATGCTATGTCTACATCTAAGAAACTTAGACTTTTAATTTCAAATTAGAAATATTATATCAAATACAAGGGCGAAATAATTGTGAAGATGAATTAAAATCTAAAAATAGTTTTTTGCTTGGAAGATCTGTCAAGAAAAAGGTACAAATAATCTGCTTCAAATTTACGCAGCAGGACAATGTTTCTAATGATGGGTGTTACTTGAAATCAGATGGTATTGTTTGAAATAGCTCTCAACTCCGTTAAGATTTATAAGTTGGTCTCCTTGAACATCAACTGAAAGTGCCTCTCAGGTTGTCTAGTGAAATAACTGTAATATTAGAGATGTCCATTACCTTACAGTTCAAGTTTTTTTTAAATCTTACAAACATATTACTTACTTTTTCTTTGCTCTATAATTCTACAGGAGCTGTCAGCTCTTTTACTGCTTTCAAAAGGGTTTTATTCCAAACTCATTGCTGATTCTCCATATGTCTATTTAGTGTCAATTTAGTTATTAATTGCAGCTGGTTTTTCTTGGAAAACAATTAAGACCAAATGTCTGGATTTAAACAAGTGTAATTCTTTGAATGCTTATTTGTACTTAAATCCCACTGTGTTTGATGTGGTTTATTTAGCAATGTGTATAGGTTGCAGTACCTATCTGTTATATCATTCTCTGTCCATGAAGAGGCAATCAGTATCCTGGACAGCTTCAGGCAGCATGGTAATGCACTTTGCACCAGCATTTTCTTATTTGCGATTACTAATATAAAAAATAATCTGCATTATCCAATTACTAAATGTAAGTATTAAAATGAAACTTGTAATCAGAAACTAAAATAATACAAATTTTGTATAAGGATATTTTTATACATTCAACTCAAGGGACTGTCATTCTGTAATCACAATGCTAATTAACATATAACTTCTCATATAGATTTACATTTTGTCTATACTCTAATCCTGTATTGAACATATTTGTTTAAAAATCATTTACATTATGTTTTTGGGTGATATATTTAGGATTACAAAGTAAGTAGTGTGACACTTTTAACACTATAATTATAATATATTGTCACTAGAGGAGATATAGTACTGTTTTAATGACCAGAGTGCATATAATCAAGAGAAATTTAGAAGACAATCTATAATTAACTTAGTGCAACCTCCTCACTTCTGTTGCAGGAAACATGCGGGTAGAAAGGAAATGTTAAAATTGCATTGAAGGATTATATTAATAAAGCAATATAACATTATGCCATATAAATTTTATATAGGGTATAAAATACTTTAATAAAGTTCCTGATATTGTGTTCCCCTATACTTTTATTTTCTGTCCTCTAGATATTTGGATAGGTTCATGTTATGGGAAAAATATGGAATCACTCTTATTCTTCTGGTCATTCTTCTGTGCATGCCCCTAAAGATGGCCGCTCGTTTGTAGTGTCCCGGGGTGGTGTGGTTTGAAGAGGTCCGTGAGGAGGTGTGGAGGCGTTTTTTGTTCCCCCGACCCCAGGTTCGGACATTTGAAGACCTGGTGGATCGGTGGGTGCTAGCGTGGTCGAGCCTGTCTGTCTCTGTGCGGCGGGCTTTGGCCGCGAAGCCGTGAAGCCGATCAGCTGGCAGGCGGGACAGCTGGCGGTCGGAGAGGGTGGAGGCAGTGAAGGAGGAGGCGGTGAATGAGGCGAGCAGCAGCGTTCTGGCCCTTGCCCCAGCGCCCGACTCTCGCTGCGGTTTCAGCTTGTCCTGGGGAACCCGAGGTCACTGGTGGTGACGACGGGGGGCAGCGGAAGAGCAGCGGCGAGGTCACCGGTGGCAGCGGCATCAGAGTTTTGGCGTTGGGGGCGTCGTCTTTGCCCCTGCGCCTGATTTTCGCCGCTGTTTCCGTTTGCCTTGAGATACCCACTGGCGCCTGTGGCAGCGACGACGGCGGGCGTGCAGCGTTGAGGTCGCCAGTGGCAGTGGTGACAGGACTTTGGTGCTGGGAGCATTGCCAGGAAGAGGTGGCCCTTGCTGCAGCGGTCCGTCAATTTTGAGGACCCGTGAGGTCGCTGGTGGTAGCAGTGATGGCGGGGGAGCAGTAACAACAGCAGGGTCGCCAGTGGCAGTGGCGATCTCTCTGCAGCTTGGAGAGCGCCATAAAGAGCTGGGCGATTTGGGCGCAGATGACAACTGCGCCATTGTCTAAGATGGTGAGGATGGGGGCGGCGGAGCAGCGAATGGCCTCGTTGGGCCTGGAGGCGGAGGTGGTGTTGGCCCGAGGTTGCAGCCAGTCTTGGTCCCCTTGTACCATCAATTTTACCAGCTATCCCACCACCTGGTGTATAAGCAGTCCTTCCTGGCATTTTTGGGAATGGGCCGGAGGCTTTGTCCGTCCTCCCTTTCCCCCCCACTCCCTTATTCTTTCTGCCTTGTCTTCTTTGGCCTGTTACATCTGTAACATCTGTTACATCTTTACCTGGCCACGGACTATGAACTGTGCCTCCCCTTCCTCCTCTTCACCTGATGGATGCTGGCCTGGGGTTTGGGGGCATTCCCTACCGATTTGCTGTGGTGAGAGGGCAGCATGGTGGGGACGCCTTTTCCCCGTTATTACGGCCTGGCTCATGTCATCTGTCCTAATCGACTTTCCAGAGAGCCCCGCGGTGAGAGCGAGTTGGCTGCAGGCCCAAGCATGGGATTGTACCATCGACCCACAGGACTTTGGCAAGAGGGCAGTCCTGATATATGTTCTTGGACCTCCTGGTAGCCGGTTAATTGGACTCTATTGGGTGCTGCTATTACCATTTTAACATCCTTAACATCTGTAATGGCCGGACTTCTCTTCCAACCACGAACTATTCCCCGAGATTTTCCATCATCTCAAAATCCGGACCTATTCTTCGACAGAGCTGCAGGCCTTAAGGGAGTGACCTCTCTCCTGGGTTTGGCCCTTTGGACTCTCGATGGTGTATCTCGAGGACGGGTTATGGAACCCTGAGAGATGGCACAGTGTGGGGAAGGGGTGGGGTCTTGGGAGGGGCAATAAGAGGGCTAGTGGGGCTTTGTTGATCCGGTTTTTGGACCGTTTCTTAAGGGGTTAGGGAGGGGTGTGGGTTGTAAGAAGGGGATTCAGCGCAGCCCAGAGTGGGGTCATGGTGGGGGAGTGCTGGGGGGTGCTGGTGGGGCCCCAGAGGACAGGGTGGGAGCGGTGATTTCCAGGGTGGTTGGGTTCAGCAGGCGACGATGAGGCATGGGGCCAGATCAATCTAAGGGAGCACACCCCCGATGTCTCTATGCGGTGGCATGCTCCGACCCCGATGCCTCCTCCCAATGTCCTGGGGACCCGGGATCTAGGACCCCTGGACTCCGGCTGGTGTACTTTAATGCCAGGTCCGTGGCTAATAAGGCCACCCTCCTCCGTGAGGTAATCGAGGAGGAGGCCGCGGATCTGGCCTGTATCACTGAGACCTGGGTGGGCCCAGAGGGGGGAGTCCCTCTAGTTGATCTATGCCCCCCAGGTTTTCGGGTGTTGCACCGGCCTCGGGTCCAGGGAAGGTGGAGGGTAGCTGTTGTTATTCGAGAAGCCCTGATTCCAAGGGAGGTCTCTGTTCTGGAGATAGGCGGGTGTGAAGCCCTCCTTTTGAGATGCGGGTCTGAGAGTCGGATGGGCCTGCTGCTCACATACATTTCCCCAGCTGTGTGGCAGCTGCCCTGCCTGGGCTGCTGGCGCCATCTCGGGTCTGGCGGTGGAGTTCCCAGGACTTTTTGTCTCGAGCAGTGGCGTGATCTGGGGAGTGGTGATCTTATTATCCACCCTGCTCCATGGTCAGATCATTATCTCCCACGGCTGGCTTTTCAACAAGCTGCCCCACACTGCTGGGATGAGGAGCCCCTCAGGTGGTTCCACCCCAGGCCTGATGGACCCGAAAGGTTCCAGGCAGAGCTGGGGTTTTTCCTACATCCCTGGTCCACGGCTCTGCCGAGACCCTGGCGCCGCTTGGCAGCAGGCGCCATGGGGCTCTTGACAGAGTTGTCCCATGCATTCCTTACTGTGCAGGTCCCGTGGTGGCTCCATGGTATACCGGGAGCCCGGGAGATGAAGCGACGGAGAAGGGGTCTAGAGAGCAGGTGGAGGTCCACCGGCCCCAATCTGACCGAGCCCAGTGGAGAGATATCAGGACCTATCTGGTAGCTGTGAGAGCGCGAAGGGTTTATTTCTCCGCCTCATAGCATCCAAGGCAACCCAGCAGCCTGTTCTGGGTCGCCTCTCTCCTCCATCCAGGGCTGTGGCGGATCCCCCAGGGTCGAGCTGAGGAATTTGGTCAGTTCCTGCAGGATAAGATCGCCGGATTCGGGGCTGAACTCCAATTTGCCGTGGTCTGATGCCTAGGGTGCAAGTGGTCTAGCTAATGTTATCTGGACTGAGTTTGATCCTGTTTCTGAGGATGAAGTGGACAGGATTATGCCATCACTGAGTTCCACCACATGTTTGTTGGACCCATGCCCTTCCTGGTTGGTTTATGCCTCCAGGGAGGTGACATGGCTGGCTCTGGGCAGTGGTCAACGCTTCTCTGGGAGAGGGTGCCTTCCCGCTGCCCTGAAGGAGGCGGTGGTGAGGCCTCCTGAAGAAGCCTGCCCTGGACCCAGCCAAATTAAACAACTTTTGTTCTCCAACCTTCGCTTTTAGCGAAGGTTGTTGAGAGTGTGGCTCAGCAATTTCGCTTTTCCTGGATGAAGCGGACTACCTGGATCCGCACTCATCGGGCTTTCAACCCGGTATAGCACGGAGACGGCATTGGTCGCACTGATGGATGATCTCCTGAGGGCTCGACAGGGTTTTCCTCTGTCCTGGTCCTGTTAGATCTTCAGCTGCCGATACCATCGACCATGGTATCTTATTGTGGTGTCTCGGGGTTGGGAGTGGGAGGCACTGTGTTGCAGTGGTTCGCCTCCTTCCTCGGGACGCAATCTGGCAGGGGGCAGAGGTCACTCCAAGGGCACCACTTGTGGGGTCCCTCAGGGTCCGTCCTCCCTTCTGTTCAACATTTATATGAAACCGCTGGGTGAGATCATCCATGCTTTAGTGAAGTATCATCAGTATGCTGATGATACGCAGTTATACATCTCCACCCCAGGCCATATCAGTGATGCCCTCTCTGTGATGTCCTGTTGTTTGGATGCACGGATCTGGATGGACAGTAACATGCTTCGCTCAATCCGGCTAAGACAGAGTGGCTGTGCATACAGACATCTCGGTCCAGTCAGGAGATTCCATCTTTGGTCATGGGGGAGAGGTGTTACCCCCATGGATAGGGCATGGAACCTGGGGATCCTCCTGGATTCACGGCTCAGGCTGGAGGAGCAGGTGGGAGCCGCCAGGGGCTTTGCCCAGGTCCGCTGGTTCACCAGTTACGCCCATATCTGGACCGAGATGCCCTGCGCATGGTCACTCAGGCACTTGTCACCTCCGGCTCGACTACTGCAACGCTCTCTATCTAGGACTGCCCTTGCATACCATCCGAGGCTTCAGCTGGTGCAAAATGCTGCCGCGGGTTGTGATGGGAGTTTCCTGGTTCTCCCATGTTACGCCCCTCCTGTGGTTTGCATTGGTTGCCGGTTGCCCTCGAGTGAGATTCAAGGTTTTGGTACTGACATTCAAAGTCCTACGAGACATGGGTCGGGTTATTTATGAGCGTCTACTGCGGCATCAAATACCACCTGTCGGCGCACAGGCAGGGACTCCTCGCGGCCGTCTGCGACTCAATGTCGCTTGGCGGTGACGCGGGGAGGGCCTACTCTGTGGTGGCTCCGCCTATGGAATCAACTACCTCTGGGGCTCGCCTGGCCCCGATCTTCGCCTTCCACCACCACCTGAAAACCTGGCTTTTTCAGCAGGCTGCTTTGTGCTGACTCCTCTTGGGGTTGTTTTATACTCTGTTTTTAGTAATTTGGCTTGTTGGGTTTAATTCTATTTTAGATAACTATTTATTGTGTTGGTTTTATTGTGTTTGAGTCCGTTCGGAGAGGGGCGCATAAGTCAAATAAATAAATAAATAAATAAATAAATAAATAAATAAATAAATAAATCTATTCAAAATGGCTTTGGGCGGAATGCTCCAGTTTCAGAAAACTAGCAAAACTATTCCGGACAGCTAGTCTAGAATATTTCTGATAAAACACACAAGCACAAGTACAATACAAATTACCTCTATTATAATATTACTGATTATATAAATCCTATAAAAAGGTACATGATGTGCCTAGTTATATCACAATTATAAATCATTGCCAATCATAAATCAATGTTTGATTTCTATATCTCATCTGATTTAAATATGGGGAGGAAGTGATCTTCAGTGAACATATGGCCAACTTATACTAAGAAAAATCACTTCTAGGCCCAGAGGCTTCACCCTCCACCAAATCCTTGTGGAAAACATGTGGAAAACTCTTAAAAATATCACTGGCACAGCAAACCTCCTTCCCAGGCAGAAGGAAATCAACAACTAGCAGATGACCTGAATGTGTTTTACTGCAGGTTTGAAAGGAAACTACAGCCACCTATCTCCACAACCCCCATCTCAAACACACCAGCAACAGCCAAGCCTCCTACAACTGACCCAAACCCATTGGGTTCACAACCTCTGGTGATCACAGAAAAAGAAGTGCAAGATCTATTTCACAGACAAAAGCCAGGAAAAGCACCAGGGACAGACAAGATAACTGTCTGTGCTGACCAATTGGCCCCCATCTTCACCCGAATCTTCAATAAATCACTAGAGATGTTCTATGTTCCTTCTTGCTTCAAATGCTCTACTACATCCCAGTGCCAAAGAAGCCCTCCATCAGGGAACTGAATGGCTACAGACCAGTTGCTCTAACATTTGTAGTTATGAAAACCTTTGAAAGGCTAGTGCTGTCCCACCTAAAAACCATCACAGATTCACTGTTAGATCCCATAGAGTTTGCATACTGATGAAATGGTTCTGCTCCAGCACCTGATGGATCCAGAGAGATTCCAGACGGTGCTTGGGATGATCCCTTCCTCCTTTGCCCACAGCTCGGCTGAGACCCTGGTGGCTGCGTGGCAGAGGGCTGCCTCTAGGGCACTTGACCGGGTTGTTCCTTCTCAGCCTCTCACCCAATGCAGATCCCAGTTGGCTCCCTGGTTTTCCGCAGAGCTCTGGGAGATGAACAGTGGACTAGAGGCCTAAAGAGCTGTTGGAGGTCCAGCAGGTCCGAATCTGACTGTGGTTAAGATCATTTCTGCTCTGCAATGCTTCTCTGCTCTCATTGCATCCGCAGATAATTGCCCGGCCACCCTGTTCAGGGTCACCCATTCCTTCCTTAATTGGGGGGGGGGTGACCCTTTGCAGGGACATGCCGAGGAGTTTAGTCAGCAACTGAGGGACAAGATCGCTCAGATCCGGGCCGGCTTGGACTCCGACTGGTTAGAGTCAGATGGGAGTGTTGCGATGGGTCTTAGAGATTCCATCTGGGAGAAGTTTGATTCTGTGATTCCAGATGAGGTAGACAGGATCATGGGGAAGCTGAGTGCTGCCACGTGTTTACTGGACCCGTGTCCTTCCTGGCTGGTTTATGCAGCCCGGGAGGTTACACGAGGCTGGCTCCAGGCAGTGGTCAATGCTTCTTTGAGTGAGGGAGTCTTTCCCCCCACCTTGAAGAAGGCGGTGGTGAGGCCCCTCCTCAAGAAGCCTGCCCTGGACCCAGCTATTTTGAACAACTTTTGTCCTGTCTCCAACTTCTGCTTTGTTGCGTGGTGGCCCAACAGCTCCCAGTGTTCCTGGAGGAAACTGATTACCTGGATCCATACTAATCAGGTTTCAGGCTCGGGTACAGCACAGAGACGGCATTGGTTGCTCTGGTGGATGATCTCTGGAGGGCGTGGGATAGGGGTCACTCCTCTATCCTGGTCTTGTTAGATCTCTCAGCAGCTTTTGATACCATCGACCATGGTAACCTACTGCGGCGCCTCGAGGGGTTGGGAGTGGGGGCACCATTCTATGGTGGTTCTTATCCTACCTCTCGGGACATATGCAGGTGGTGTTGGTAGGGGGGCAGAGATCAGCCCCGAGGCCCCTCCTTTGTGGGGTGCCTTAGGGGTCGGTGCTCTCGCTCCTCCTGTTCAACATCTATATGAAGCTGCTGGGTGAGATCATTTGTGGTTTTGGAGTGAGGTATCACCAGTATGTTGATGATACCCAGTTTTTTATCTCCACCCCAAACCAATCCAGTGACGCCCTCAACGTGATGTCCAGGTGCCTGGAAGCGGTACGGGTGTGGATGGGGAGGAACAGGCTTCAGCTTAACTCGGCTAAGACCAAGTGGCTGTATGTACCGGCATCTCGAGTTATCCAGGATATTCCACCTTTGGCTATGGGGGGAGAGATGTTGCCCCTCATAGATAGGGTTCGCAACTTGGGTGTCCTCCTGGATGCATGGCTCAGTTTGGAGGACCAGGTGGGAGTTGTGGCTAGGGGGGCATTTGCCCAAATTCATCTGGTCCATCAGTTGCATCCCTATCTGGACCGAGATGCCCTATGTATGGTCACTCATGTGCTCGTTACCTCCCGTCTGGACTACTGCAATGATCTTTACATGGGCCTGCCCTTGAAGACCACGCGGAGGCTTCAACTTGTCCAGAATGAAGTAGCACGGGTTGTGGTGGGAGGGTCCCGATGGTCCCATATCACACCCCTTTTGCGCGAGCTGCACTGGTTACCGGTTGCCCTCCGTGTGAGATTCAAGGTGCTGGTGTTGACCTATAAAGCCCTACAAGGCTTAGGACTGGGGTATTTGTGGGGAACCCTGCTGCCAGTAACGGCTTCCCAATGTCCCGTGCGCTCCCATAGGCAGGGCCTCCTTGGGGTACCATTGGCCAGACAATGTCATCTGGCGATCCCTAGGGGTAGGGCCTTCTCTGTGGGAGCACCCACCCTATGGAATCAACTGACCCTGGAGCTTCGGGTTGCCCCTGACCTCCGATCCTTTCGCCGTGGCCTAAAAACATGGCTTTTCCAACTCGCCGACTCGGACTGATGGTGGGGAAGGGATTTTAACAATAGTTTTATATATTTTGTGAGATTTCATATTTAATTGTTTTTTTTAACTTTTGTACTGTTTCTTTTTATTATTGTAAGCCGCCCTGAGTCCTTTGGGAGATAGGGTGGCATAGAAATCTCATAAATAAATAAAATAAATAAATAAATACCAAGCAAATAGATCAACAGATGATGCTGTTAATATGGCTCTGCATTACATCCTACAACACCTTGAATCTCCAAAGACCTACGCAAAGGTCCGCTTTGTAGACTTCAGTTCAGCATTCAATACCATCATTCCAGACATTCTTCTAACTAAACTAAACCAGCTAACAGTACCTGAACACACTTGTAAGTGGATCATAAGCTTCCTAACAGACAGGAAGCAGCAGGTGAAGCTAGGCAGAATCACACCTGATACCTGTACAATTAGCACAACCCCCAAGGCTGTGTGCTTTCTCCACTTCTCTTCTTCCTATATACCAATGATTGCATCTCAAATGATCCATCTATTAAAATACTGAAGTTTGCAGATGATACAACAGTGATTGGTCTCATTCGAGACAATGACGAATCCACATACAGATAGGAGGTTGTACAACTTGCCTCGTGGTATAACTGGAACAATCTGGAACTCAACACACTAAAAACTGTAGAAATGGTGGTAGACCTTAGGAGAAACCCTCCCATACTACCACCTTTTACAATACTAGACAACACAGTATCAACAGTAGAGACCTTCAAATTTCTAGATTCTATCATATCACGACCTAAAATGGACGCCTAACATCAAAAATATCATCAAAAAAGCATAACAAAGAATGTTCCTTCTGCACCAACTCAGAAAGCTCAAACGGCCCAAGGAACTGCTGATACAGTTCTGCAGAGATTATTGAGTATGTCATCTGCACCTCTATAACTGTCTGGTTTGGTTCTTCAACCCAACAAGACAGACACAAACTACCAACCTGCCTTCAATTGAGAACCTGTGTACTGCACAAGTCAAAAAGAGGGCTATGAAAATATTTACAGACCTCTCATATCCCGGACATAAACTGTTTCAACTCCTACCCTCAAAATGATGCTATAGAGCACTGCACACCAGAACAACTAGACACAAGGACAGTTTTTTCCTGAATGCCATCACTCTGCTAAACAAATAATTCCTTCAACACTGTCCAACTATTTACAAAGTCTGCATTACTATTACTATTAATCTTCTCATCACTCCTTATCACCCATCCCCTCCCACTTGTGACTGTATGAATATAACTTTGTCATTTGCATCCTTACAATTTATATTGACTGTTTCCTAGCATGATTGATTGCTTATTGTACCCTATGATTAAGTGTTGTACTGGATGATTCTTGACTCTTGACGAATGTATCTTTTCTTTTATGTACACTGAAAGCATATGCACCAAGACAAATTCTTTGTGTGTCCAATCACACTTGGCCAATAAAGAATTCTATTCTATTCTATTCTATTCTATTCTATTCTATTCTATTCTTATTCATATGAATCAATAATTCTCATTCAAAGTATCTATGCAATAATCATGTAAGCAAAGATACCAGGACAATGTAAATACAATGTAAATGTACAAATGTACATTAATGTATAATCTAAGTATGCTTGTATATAAAATAGATAAGGAAACTTTTTATTGAAAAAAGTATATTTTGTATTAAAAGCATAAGGAAATATATTTCTATTTAATTTAAAAAAACAAAAATAAACCTTTTTTTGGTGATGATAGTAAGTCAAATTGGCAAACCTGAAAGATATTGGTTACATATGTACATCTGAACAAACAAATGGTTTTCTTCATGGAATATAACGTTAGCTAAATAGAGATGAAGGTAGAATGCTCCACTTCTGAAATATATAAATATTCTGATGACAAAAATATTTTAGAAAAATTGATAAAATGGGCTTAAAAATTATACAATTTACGTGATCCAACAGTTCATGTTCTACTTTTAGATGGTGGATTTCTGCACTAGTTTCAATCCTGGTATAGATAATTTATTTTCTATTGATTTCACCAAGTGGAATAAAATGGTTAAGATAGGCTCATTCTTGCCATCTTATATCCTGTCAGTCATGTGCTACCATAATATTAAACAAGGCAAATTGATGCGGTAAGCCAAATAGCAATATGATGAGGTTACATAACAAAGAAACCCTAGTGATTTGTAATTGACATTTTATAAATTAAATGAGTAGACTACACAAGATATCCCAGCCTTATAATATACATAGGAAGTTGGATACATTGCTAATTGGGATTATGATAGATCTGGATGAAGTTGGATACAGTTGTATACATTGCTAATTATGATTAGATAGATCTAGATGAAGTGTAACTCTCTGACTTTCATGTATGACAAGTATATCAACTGTGTTTCTGGTATTGTGTCAGCCCATTCCCCCCTATCCCAGTAAACCATAGAAACAATGACTAGATGGGCTAAGTCTGTGTTATTATAACCTATATTAAGAGAATCTTGCATCTCAAGCTGTGAGATGGATGGCCTATATATGTATAAGTCAGTGGTGGGATTCAAAAAATTTTTACTACCAGTTCTGTGGGTATGGCTTGGTGGGCATGGCAGGGGAAGGATACTGTAAAATCTCCAGTCAGAGGTGGTATTTGCTGGTAACTACTCAAAAATTCCACTACCGGTTCTCAGAACCTGCTGAATACCACCTCTGGTATAAGTAAGTAAGTCTGAAAGTACAAAACTCCCATCTTCCCTCTTACAGCCTGATCAGCTTCCTAAATTTCTTGTTTTGACTAGCATTTGCTGGTCTTTCCCATTCTTGTCTGATCATCCACAGGCAGCATCTTTTTATCTTGTCCCTCAAGGTCATTCCCACATACTATTAAGGTTAGGAATTTATTTGCACCATAATATCTTCAGTATTTCTTTCTTTCTGAGTTTATGATGGTTAATTAACAGTTAAATGTATTCCTAGCATGAAATGCATACATGGCATCCCCACTGCTAACTCTTGCCTATGATGCATCATCCAAAGCACATTGAGTTCCATAATCTGTAACTCTGTTCCTCCCACAATGCTTCTGTCTGCATCTTTACATTTTTTGGCTTTGGAGAGGTAGGGTGGGAAAATGAATTTACACTGAATTTAGTATTATGCATACTTTGGCATTTAAAATATGGGGTGTTTGCTTTGCTTTGTGAACTGAAATTACTGGATGGTTTGCAATTTTAAATCATTTAAATATATTACAATAACTTATTTGGAGAAAGCAACCATTTATCCCTCAAAAATTTGCTGAAATATTCTTAATTATTGTCTCATTTTACAACCAAACTGAAGGAAGTTGTTTTTGTCATTATCTTGATATGGATTGCTGCTGTAATCTAAATCCAGGGAAACTGGCACTGCTGATTTGGCTCAATGTCACATCTCATTAAGATTGTAGATATTTCTTTGAAAACATGGAAACTAGGCATTTTTTTCACTCCTTTTAGAATAGCCTTAGAAATTAAATTGCAAACCTGAGAGTAGCAGTGATAGAAAAAAGGAATGAATATTTTAGTATGATAGGAAGAGACTAGAATATATTTATATATCTTATACCAGTGATTATTTTAGAAACTGTGGTGTTGATAACCAATGTCTGCATTGTACTTTACTTATCAACAATAATAATGACTCAATTCCTTATCTTTTTATTTTTTTGCTAACATGTTAAGATCTAATAAGCTTATCTGTTTTTGTTTGTGTCCTATAATATGATCATAATATGATCATTTTGTTCTATTTAAACTTTTAAAAAAGAGTATTTCTATATGTTTACGGATTCAGGAATAGCTTCAGCTGTGAAATATTTCACTTTCGATATTTCCTAACTGGGCCTTGGCACCAGTAACAATGGAAGAATTCACTCTCTCAATACAGCAATTAAAAGTTACAAGGCATCACACATAGATATGGTTCACTGAACATATTGAATCAAATAATAAATTGTGGACTCCAAGGTTAGCCAGCTTTACCTTTAATAATCAGACAACTAGAGTCCAAGATGACTTGGTACTTATCATTATACCTTCATATAAAAAATGGAACAGAAATAATCCAGTTGAATACAGAGAAATAAGTCTCTTAAGTATAATAACCAAACTAAACACATGATATCCAATTATTAAGTTAACTATGCGGGTCACAGAAGAGAACGTGAATGAGCAGGTTTTCAAGCAGGCAATTCAACCATTGACCGCTGCATGATGTTACAATTTATGGCTGATAACATACACCAAGTCTCCACAAACAAAATTCTATGCAGCTTTTTTGAGCAATTTTTGCTTTAAACTCATAGACTATGGGAAATCCAATTTTTATATAAACAAACTCTTTCTGCTCCTGATGTAAAAGCGACCTTGATTATGTGTCTGAATAGTCAAACAGTTGGCAACTTCAAATCTCGACCAACAAATGCTCTGTCCTAAATATTGGTAAAAAAAAAAATCAATAACCAAATACAAGCTAGGTGGATATGACCTTGTTGACGACCCTCACTCTGTCAAAGACCTTGGAGTTCTCATATTGAATGACCTAAGTGCCAGAGCTCACTGCAACAACATCGCAAAAAAGGCTTTAAGAGTTGTAAATCTGATCCTACGCAGCTTCTCCTCTGGTAATACTGATTTGCAAACTAGGGCATACACAACCTTTGCTAGACCTGAATACAGCTCTGCTGTCTGGAATCCGCACTGTATATCAAACATCAATACAATTGAGCGTGTCCAGAAGTTTTTTACCAGAAGAGTACTATACTCTTCTGTTCACAACAGAATACCACCAGACTTGAGATTCTAAGCTTAGACAACCTTGAACTACGCTGGCTAAGATTGGACTTAAGCATAGCACATAAAATCATATGTTACAATGTTTTACCAGTTAATGAATATTTCAGCTTTAACCTCAACAACACAAGAGCACACAACAGATATAAACTAAATGTAAACCACTCCAAACTTGATTGCAGGAAATACGATTTTAGCAACAGAGTGGTCGATGTCTGGAACTCACTACCTGATTCTTTATCACATGCTCAAACCCTCACTCTTTTACCCTCAAACTAACCTCTATCAACCTCACCCATTCCTAAGAGGTCTGTAATGAGTGTGCATAAGCGCACAATCATGCCTACCGTCCCTGTCCTATTGTCCCCAATTATTAGTTCCTATTTCATGTATTTAAACTTATGTTAATTCTTATTTCAATTATATTGTAAGTGTTTGACTAAATAAATAAATAAATAAATAAATAAATAAATAAATAAATAAATAAATGTATGCACAGGTTATGAGAAAATAGGCTTATGAGTAAGATGTAGCCATCAGAGAATTTTCATATCAAAACATTCAGAGATTGAGCCAGGTTTTGCATCAGCCCCATTACTATATAATACTTATATACATTCCTTTATTTAAACACCTTATTCAAAAGAGTTTCATGTCCATAAAATAACTGACAGAAGAATTCAATTTTAATGTATGCAGGTGACACAATAATAGTCTCTGAAACCCAAGGTGACAGGAAGCATGCACTGAAAATTACATTTTTTGTAAAAATGTGTAAACTGCTAATTATGACCCTTAGTTTTATCAAATAGAAGACAAAAATACCAAGCTTAGTTTTATAAAATAGTCAAATCAACAATAACACAATTGAATAAGTTAACCCAATAGCTATAAATATCTATGAGATTGCTTTTTATAATAATTGAAAAATTACAGTCCAAGGGTAGCATTAGGGTTAAAGTCCATCATCTTATTTTTTAATCTATGAAGACAACAAATCAAATTTCCTCCAGCAATTATAGGTCAAAGCTATATTCTAATCCTTTATTTATTCTATTTATATGTTTGAATGTATATTAGGGGAAACTGGATTTGAAGATTAGTGTGGTTTTTAAATGAAAGAACACCAACCAGCATTATGCTAATGATACAACCCGGATAGCTAAAACTAAAAAGAATTTGGAAGCTCCAGTAATAAAATTCAATGAGCAGAGTGAAAAAATAGGATAAAAATTAATATAAAGAAGTCCAAACTAATGACAATAGGAGGAATAGCCAGCCTTAGAATTAACAGTGAAATATCAAAATGGCCAGTAGTTTTTAACTTTTAGGATCAACCATGAACAATTTTTATATTTTTTATTGGTTTGGAAAATGTTAAGTAAAATATAAACCAGATTCATTTCCTGCATTCTTGCTCCATATTGGTTTTTCACAAAATTAGTGAAAAATGAAAAACAGCTATTTTATTTAGTAAATAAACATCTAGTATGTTTCTGTATATGCATGCATGCATGTGTTTGGTTTTTTTTTAAAGTGTAATGTGTAATGAAAAGAAAAAAACCTCAATAAATTCTGCCAGAACCACTACAAAGTTATACACATTAGGGTCTGTTATACATATATGTTTTTCATAACAGTTTCAATATAGGATGGCCTGTATTCCATACATAACCACCATCATCAACAACTTGCTTACAGGTTGCAAATAATATCAGGCCTTCTCTTCACAAAATAATGGAGACCATACATTTGCCTTTCCAATGAAGAAGAACTAATCTTTTAGATAGTTCAATATTTATTATTTATTTATTTATTAATTTGACTTGTATGCCGCCTCTCCCAAACGGACTCGGAGTGGCTCACAATTAAAACCAACACAATAAATAATTACCTAAAATAGAATTAAACCCAACAAGCCAAATTACTAAAACAAATTATAAAACAACCCCCAAGAGGAGTCAGCACAGAGCAGCCTGCTCAAAAAGCCAAGTTTTCAGGTCATGGCGGAAGGTGCGAAGGTCGGGGGCCAGGCGGATATCAAGTCAATGGCAGTATTTAAGCCCATGGCAGGCAGGCATACATAAATAAATGAATGTATCTATTTGATATAATCTTGAATTATTTCTCCTTATTTGCTCTGTCCTTTAAGCTTTGAATAAGCTTTCAGGTACTTTTTGCCCAATTATCCCTCGGTTTCTGGTGGATAGATCCACCAATTATTAATAGTCCTTTTCTCTTTGTGAATGTTCAAAAGAGATAAGATAAATGGAAGCTGTAATATTGACTAATATGTTCTTCTGGAAAAAATTTTTGGTACACTTTCCTCCTATGTGGTAATTATGGAAATCTGTTCAATTTTCCAACAAATCTAGTAGATTTCCCTGCCAGTCATGTCTGAGTATAGGAAGTAGTGTTACGGCCCTTTAAACAAACAATCATTAAATAATAATAATAATAGTAGTAGTAGTAGTAGTAATAATAATAATAACAAAAACAAACAGCAACAATAATGATACGTTACAATAAAAAACCTAGAAGATTTTCCAAACTGAAACCTCTATTCTAAATTCTTAAATATTTGTAGATATTAATTACACTAAGTGAAATTAATTATTTAAAAATAAAAAGTCCTGGTCACCACCGTGGTCATTGTGCCACGGTGGTGAAGTAGTTAGAATGCAGTACTGCAGGCTAACTTATGGCTCACTCCAGGAGTTCAATTCTGAACTGTTCAAGGTTGACTCAGCTTTCCATCCTTCTGAGGTTGGTAAAATGACAACCCAGACTGTTGGGGGCAAAATGCTGACTCTAAAATCGCTTAGAGAGAGTTGTAAAGCACTATGAAGAAGTTTAGAAATCTAAGTGCCATTGCTATTGTCTTTTCTTCTGAGAGGCAAATTACTAATGGATTTCTGGAAGAAGGACTGTTAGAATTTTCTCATTAATCTTGCCTGGGAATTCAAGTGAGAAGCAAGCACTGAAGAAGTTAGATTTCAGGTGGTTGGGCCACGAACTGAAAAGAGTAAGATAAACCTGCAACATTGAATTAGTTATATCAAGAATTCTTATTTATAGGTGTTACTTGCTTAATTTGGAAATAATTTTATATGTGTTCCATTGTTCTGTATATATCTTTGTTGCAGAATTGATATATTTTGATTGATATTTTACAGCACAAATTTGTATAGAAGCATACAATTTTATAGCATCTTAAGGATTGAAATCACAAGATTCAAATAGAGATCCAGATAATATCACTTATAATATTAACATTTTCAAGATGAAGTTCATGCATAGTATGATCATTAACATCATTGCCCTCTCTTTTTTTCTGACCTGAATTTTTCTTAATGTGTTTCTTTACCAAAATACTAATACTTATACTAATATGAATGTAGTATGTGCCAATATAGACACATATTTGCAACATCATTTTGCATCCAACAATTTTTAATATATAGACAGAATTAAAAGATCTGCTTCTTAGTACATATTAGGAAAGACAACAATCTCATTGATGGTAACACTTTTGACCATAAGTGCAATATTCAGTTGGCTGTCAAATTAAAAAAAAAATTTAAAGGATGACTGTGGAAAACAATGTAAATATTAGAACAATGGGCAAGTTCTATAAGTAGCTATTTACTCATTAATACCTAATACCTAAATACTACAATAAGTGAAATAGCAGTAGACTGCTGAACAATTAAGATTATTTCCAAAAGCCTCTCTATCTTTTTATTAAAATAAACTAGGAAAAAGCCTTATGGAATTTGTAATTATAAATCATATTCAAAGAAAAATTAATATGATAATTTTGTTTTTGAAATTAATTTAAATTTCAAAGGATCCTATAACATTTAATATCTTTACAATGCAAGAGAAAAATAAGTTACAAAAATCCTTACTTTGCTACTTTGAATGGAAATTCATTATTCCAGAATGTAATTTCTTTTTTATTACTGGCAACTGACTAGTTTGCTTGTGCATTTATCCAGCATGAGAAATAATTGCTTATCTGACTGGTTTTTTAGCATTCATTTATTGTGGAAATCCCAAGCAGATCTAAATAATTCCTCTAATAATTTCTCCACTTCTCCCCACTTCCATCTGCATGCATGGGAGTTCATTCCTCCATCTCTTGGAATATGCTCAAAAATTACAGATCATTTGATAAACCAAATCCTCATTTTTATTCCTTAAATTCTGAAAGAAAAGAAAAAAGAAAGAAGGAAAAGAAAGCCAGATGCTTTAAGTAAAAATTTCTATTCTTTTTTTGTTTTTAGATTTACAATAATGTTTCAAAAGTCAAATTAAAAGCAACCAGAACTCAAGAGTGGCCTTTCCTAGCATAAAGATCTTCTTGATTTACAAAAGAGTTGTGGGAGCCTAAACTACAATAGTGACAGAAAAAACATTTTTATTTCCTCATCTTTATTATCTCTCACTCTTGAACAGACAATGTACTTTAGAACTCAGCACTATTTCAAGTTCAATATCCGGTTCGTTCTTCCTTGAATTGGTAGTCACTTGCCCTAGATCTAAATCATTATTTAGATCCAAATAATTACTGGCTCCCCAAGATACAGTGACAATCTTCAAGTTTTCCTTTTCAGTATCAAAATCAAAAGAGTCTGTACCAGTTTACAGCTATTCTATAATGGATACAGAGCTCCTATATCCAGGGGCATGTTTTCATTTTGTTTGTTTTATACTGTTCACTGATAAACTTCTCTCTGCCCTCTTCCTTCCCTCCCCTCTATCTTTGCAAATGCTGGACAGAATATATAGATTATGCAGTACAAAGTACTAGCAAACTATTTTATTTTTGTGAAGGGTGAATTATAGGTTTTTTATTAATTCAGAATTTGATAAACTATATACTGAAATCTGCAGATTGCTCAAAAAACACTGGGCAGTTAATATTCCTAATTATTTCAATGTGTATTGCAAATGCTTACAATATGCTTCCTAAGTAACTAAACAAAATACCCTTTACTATAATTTTTTTTAAAAAGTACAGTTTTTCAAAGCAGTTTCCAAACCATAAATATCTAAACCTAAAAATAATTTATTGTGTATCCAATTTTTTCCACCCTTCTGAACATTGATAGCTATGAAATTGAGAAACAGCACTACATTAGTATTGCATTGACCACTAACAGAGAAGAGTCTACAGTCAATACACACAGTAGCATTAAAAACAAAAAGGATGGGAGTTTTATACTCAACAGGAGAACATTCTACATAGAATAGAGTTTTTATTAGTTCTGCATTTGAAAAAGAAGTATTTGAAAGACACAGAACAAAATAATTCACCAGAGATTCAAACACAGGATGAAACGAAATCAGAATATTTTATATGATCATCCAGAATGCAATTAATACTTTTAATATCCCTGAGTATATTAAAGAAACCAAAATCTTTGTGTCTATACAACTTCAAATAGTTTCCTATTTTTACTAATTGTAGCACTAGAAGTTTTTAAATTATTTTAACCAGAAATGCATGGTGATGTCAGTATAAAAGGCTTGAATAGAAATTTAATCACTCTTCGACGCTGAATAGCTATACTTTAACTTGCACTAAGGCTTAGTTCAAATTGCAAAAAATCAAGCATTGCTAGAGTTCCAATCACGAACAAGCCAAAATTGCTGAGTTTCTGATATAAATTTCTTTTGACCTGGGATCAACTGAAAGAGTAATAATAATGTTAATTTTAAAAAAGGAAGAGACAATAGCAGATTCTATGATTGTTAAATATTAAACATCATTTTTAAACATTGTTAACTTATTTTTATTCATAAATATATTTATATTTTCATATAAATATTTTATATGAATTATATATATATATATATATATTTAAAGGTAAAACTTATTCAGAATTCTTTCTGAAAAATTATAGAGGTGCCATATTATTCACCTGAACAAAACCACATTATATTTTATTTCAGAAAATCCCATCCAATTTATTATGTGAATAACAGTTACTGAACTGTACACATGGTTAACATTAAAAATCAATTGGTAAGCGCAACTCAAATGTGTCCTGTTTGTTATATGTTTTTTACATATTCAACAAACACTTCATAGTTATACATGCTGCTCCATGTTTTGAAATACATAATTGCTGTCCATTCCTCCATAGCAAACTACTTCAGTTGAGTAACATTTGATGATTTGTTATCAAAAACTGATAATTTCAGGTCATGCCACATAATCCTTACATATGGATTACATATTGACTTTAATTTGGCTAGTCCAATCATTGAATTTGCCTTTTTTCACCCATTAGCTTGTAAGACTTACTGGTCTGCTTGATCTTAACTCTAACCTTAACCCTAACCTTGCTACATGGCTTACTTGTACTTCAGCTGATAGACAAACGACCTCATATTCTCCTGCAAAATTATTGGATACAAAGCATTCCCAAGCTGTGACATGACTATCATAGTTGATAAATGCAGTGATTTCTTATTGCAGAACACAATATCTTGGGTTTAGTTCATATATAGTTCAGAATGTAACCAGTTTCAAACTGAAGAAGGCAGAGTCCAGCAGTTATGCCAATTTATACAGAATAACCAGACAAACTGTTTTGTCCTCCCAGCCAACTTAAACTAGAGATAAGAGGCATTTGACCAAGAAGCTTAAAAATTCCAGCTTCTATAAGGAGAGCTAACTTGGATAGCTAAAGAGACCCAGTTTGTGTATAGTGGTTAAGGTGCTGCTCTAGAAACCAGGAGATGGTGAGTTCTAATCCTGACTCAGACATGAAAGCCAATTGTCTGAACTTGAGACAATCACACAGCTGAGCCAAGTTCATCTCACCTAGTGACTCCATAGAATATTCTATGGATAAACTTATAAGAAACCCATATAATAAGATGCATAATTAATATGATCTTGTGAGCAAATGAGTGAGAAATTACTTTAAAAAGAAATAGATGTCCTTAATTTATGTGGAGAAAAATGTAATTTGTGTTATATCTGTTAGATTATTCAAAATAAAAAAATAATATAAAAAATCAGAAGACTGTTACAATAATGTTAACTTCTGTGTATTAAAATGGTATTCTTATGCATTATTAACTTATACTTCTTTTATAAAAAAACTATTAGAAAAGTATGAACAAGGGTATTTTTTGTCTTTTAAAAAATAAGAATAATCGTACAAAGAAGCACCTGCAACTGACGATACTTGGCTTTTAAACATAAGACTTGTGAAATGCTTGATAAAAAGTATTTATTGGGTCAAATATAGTCTAAACATTTGTGTAAGAGCACATATTTCCCTATGTTAATTTTAGAAATATATATTTATTTTTAAAGAATGACGCTTAATGATTTGCAATTATATGCATGCCTGCCACAATGTTTGGAATTTTGTAATAGCAGAACAGATGGTCCTAATTATTTAAGTAAAACGCAACAAACCAGTCAAAAAAGAATTCAAAATGGCTTATTGTGAGCTAGATGAATTTTTTTTCTTATTTTCTGCATGACAAACCTACCAGGTTTCAAATATATTGATTAGATATGTTTGAACAGATTGCAGAAAAAAAGTCTCAACCTTAGGAGGATTCATTATTGTACTTCTTTTTTCTTACAGTGTCTCATAGGAAAAACAGAGCATTCTTTCTACAAACCTATGTTTGAACTGGCAGGATAGATTCATTATTTAACATATGAAACCTCACTTCTCAATAAACTAACACAACCTTTACAACACTTAGGTTCCTGTCAGAAAAGTTCCTTTAGTTAATATCTAAGGTAATAGATGTGTTAATTTAAAAACCGTAATATTAAACTCCTGTTTCGCTTTTGAAATATATGTAAGATGACTATTAGATCAAAGGTGTTAAAGTCAAGGCCTGGGGGTCAGTTGCAGTCCGCAGAGTACTCAGATCTGGCCTGCAGAACCATCCTGGAAACAGCAAAGGATTGACCTGTAGCGCCTCTGCCAGCAAAAATGGAGCTTGGGAAGGCCTTGACAGTCGATCCCGAGCTCTGTTCTCACTGGCAGAGGGTTGCAGGAAGCTGTCGCAGCCAAAAACAGAGCTGGTCAGGGGTACAGGTAGCCCTCCTTAGCCCCATTTTCATTGGCAGAGGGTTGCAGGAAGCCGTCACAACTGAAAACAGAGCTCAGGAGCCCATTTTCACTGGTAGAATGCTTGGGTCTCCACAGGTGCCTCTGACATGAGTGATATTGTGTTGGTCATGCCCAGCCTGGTACCTGAGGTCAAACACAACTCTGATGCAGTCCTCAATGAAATTGTGTTTGACACCCTTGTATTAGATAGTTTGTTTGCTATCCTTTATTCATTAACTCTCTTTTAAAAAAATCCCTATCCTGATGGAATCCATGCAGAAGAACTGAATAATCAGTTTTATTATTTATAGTCAAAAGTTACTGCAAGCATGTAAAATAAATAGTGATGAAGCAAATGGTAAATATTATATACACCATACAATTAAAATTCAAACGGTCTGTGTTATATAGAAAAAGTTAAACATTGTAAAAGAATCCATTAGTATTCTCACCACTACAGCTTTTGTTGAATAATGTACCTGTAATTTTTCTGCTGTGAAGAAAGGTGAATGGGTGAGGAAGGAGAACACTGAAAAAGTTATAGATTCTCACCTTCCAAAGCATCTTAGTTTGCCAAATAACATCTGCTAACTGGAAAAGCTTAGACCTTGCCTATACCATTATTTCTGTAAATGCATAATCTTTCTAGAGCCCAAATTCCCACAAATCTTGTATTTATCATACTTCAGTTATTTCTGAATGAATGAAAGAATTGCAGAATTGGTGTTTTTAATCGATTTGCCCCCCAAGTTATTGCCATCTGAACTGTATGAAAGAAGAACATAAATATTTAAAAGATTTTGGTTTTCACTCTAGAAAGGTTGAATATACAACATTTCTATGTCGATGATAAAGCAGCCCCTTACTCTTTTGAAGCATATTTCCATGATTTTTTGATAAATTGTTAATAATGTAATTAAAATATTTATTAACTTTTTTTAAGATCCTGCCCTTTACACCTATTAAATTTAAGCAGTTTTTCAATATCTCTACCTAGAGAAATGAGCCTTTGACCTAACTCTGTTGAATTACTTGGGCTACCATATTTCCTCATTAACCATTTAAATGAATTGTGCAGTTATAAGAATTCTCTCTGTCTCTTATGATCGGGGATACACAATAATTTTGGAAGGTTTGTCAATTTTATTATTACATTATTTCTAATGTAATAATAATTTGATAGTTTATGAAATTTCACAGACTCAGAATATTTTTTTTGTTATTTGTAGGCTGGCCCCACAGGCCAGATTTAAACACCCTGCAGGTTGGATCCCAGCCTGCAGGCCTTGAGTTTGACACCCCTGCTTTACATGCATCTTTATGCTACACTATGTTAACAGTAATAAAAATTAACATTAAAACATGTAATCATTAAAACATTTAAAAACAAAGAACAGTAGAAAGCAATACAAAGTGGAAGAGTGATAATGGCAAACAAAATAAAGCCAGAAGGAAACAGGAAAAAGATAGCAGTTATCCTCTCCAAAGCCCTGGGGAAAGAAACTTTAAAACCCTGCAAAATAACAGCAAGTTGGGAGCAATTTGAAATTGGGGATAACTTCATTCCAAAGGTCAGGTGCTACTACAGAGAAGTTGCACATTCTAGGGTCCTGCTGGGTTGCATAATTTAATCAATGGAACCTGGAGAACACCAACCCTGCCAAATGGAATAGGTTCTTCTATTAGAGAATTCTTCCTTAACTGAAATAGGGTGCATGTTTAACAATGTGTGCAGTAGACAGATAACCTGACTATAACATTAAGTGAAATATCATGCAAAATACTGCAGAAGAAGCTAGTAAACCACTTTCTCAAAGTAGGAGATAAAACCAGAACAGAAAGCTACAACGAGGTCTTAAAGATGATGCTTAGATTCTCAGCTTCCCATGTTATGAACTGATTTTGAATTTAAGCTGCATTGTGCTTAAGCATCCCAAATTAATTAGTACAATGACAAATTTCTTCATCAAAAGTCTTTATGTGCATACATGGAAAACAAACAAAATATATTTTACATATTAAGATTTCTTCTATTTCCTAGTGCTTAAGAAAATTACAGGTAGTCCTTGCTTAAAGTTATGACTACAACACAATATCACATGACCACAGGTTGGGTCAGCTTTACAACACATCACACTGTTAACAATTGGGTGACTGATTAACAATGTTGCTTGCCGTTTTCTGGCAACAAAAGCCCACTCATATGAATAAGTTCACTTAGCAACCGCCATCTTCTTCTTCTTCCTATTGTATTACCACAGGTGCAGGATCTGCTTTTTGGATCATTGAACACCACTTTTTACCATCATCTGTGTCTCCAGCTGCAACTCCAACTGTGTCTTTCATATCTTTGTTGATTATGTCTTGCCATCTGTTTTGGATGCCCATGTGGTCACCGGCAGGCAGGTCTAGTTGGCAGGCAGTCTTGGCCATGGTGGAAAGTGCTGCTCTCTGGACATGTCCATAACAACGAGTCAACCTTATCTCATCTTCTCTATAATTGGTGCCACACCAAAATGTTGTCAAATGCTGTCATTTGTGATGCAGTCAAGAAGGGAGATGTGAGATATCCAAAGGAGCATTTGCATTTCCATGGCATGGAGATAGCTTTCAGTCCCTGTTGTTGCTGTCTAACATTCAGTGCCACACAGTGCATCAGGGCATATGGTTGTCTTTTTAAATCTTAGATTTAAGATGGGTTGGCATTCGTCTGTCACAAAACACACCAGTGAGTTCTCGCCAACGCATCCAGGCTGCATTCACCCTTGCTCGCACCTCACCACTGATGTCACCATTGCCTTGTAGATGGGATCATAGATACTGAAAAATGTCCATCTTCTTTAGGTTTTCTCCATTGATTTGAAATATTCCAGGGGTGGTAACAGTCTCTAAGTACTCCATTTTCTTAAAATTAGCTACCTCCATGTTCACTGAAAACCACCACATTTGCCTAATGACAGCATTGGTTAATGACCACAATGAAAAATGCCACAAAATTACTTCTGGTCATGTGCATGCCCCAACTTACAACCACAATAACTTTCAACCATAACTATGGACTCTATTATGGTTTTAAATCAAGAACTACCTATATTACATTTTGTCAGTTTGAGTTAGAATTAGTTTAATTTACAAAAAGAACATTTTTTTTCTCTTCCTGAAATTACTCTTTGCTCAAAACTACAAAAATCTGATTTAAAATAAAGAAAACAGAAAGCAGCAAAACTTTTCTATTCTAATTGTTAAATGGTATCTCCTAATTTTATTTACTAGATAGAAAGGGTATTTACATATTCAAGGCAAAGGAGCCTAGAAAATGTAAACTTGTGGGTCTCCTTAGTAATTTTCTAATATTTAATATCTAAGGCTAAAATACTTAAATTGTCTTACCTTTACATCTTCAATGGACCTACTATAAATTAGTGGAATACAAAATTATAGTCCCTATACATTTTTATATTGAGCTGTATCTGTACAGTACTAAACTCTAAACATACAAATTTTCAAAATAGAAATCCAAAAATAGAATTTGCTGTAATAAAGAATGATTTGCTAAATATAATCATTAATCATTTAATGCTGAAAGCAGAAATTTAAACACAACAGTATATCCATCATACATTCAACTTTGAAGACATTAACCAAAAGTATTACAGTATAACTAAGAATTTTATGTTTGTTATCATTAAATTTAGGAAAATATTACTCACTTTATTGCCTTAGATTGATTTCTAATTTTCAAGCGGTGATGCTACCTACCATGTTTCCCTGAAAATAAGACCTAGTCTTATATTTTGGGGGTTCCAAAATAAGTACTAGGGCTTATTTTTGGAAAAACACAATTTCAGGGTGATCAGCCTGGCTAGGTGCCCTGTCTTCTAACACACACACATAAGAGGCATCAAGCATGCATAGACCGATAGTATCTGGAAGCAGCTGCAAGCCATCAATCCCTTAGTAAGCAGCATAGGAAGTTGATTCCCTGTTCAAGCAGCAGACAGAGGCAGAGGCATGGAGGAGCAGGTGATCTGGATGCAGCATGCGGGCCACGGGGCAATGGACCATGACCAACAGTTGGTGATCTGGAGCAGCCAACCAGCCAGGGAAGATTCATCTTTGTGTGGCGGCATCAGCAGCAGGTGGAGACACTGGCAGCAGAGGTGTGGGGAGGATGGCAGGTGATCCCGCCATGCTTCATGGGTCACAAGCAAGCCGAGAAATGTGAAGATGAGCCTCCAGTGGCTACTTGCCCACTGTGGCCCACCGAATCTTGGCTTTCCCATGGCCCATATGGTACATGCAGATTGCCTGCCTTCACCCACCTGTGCCTCTGCCTGCTGCTTGGACAGGAATCAACTCACTTGCACTGCATGGGCTGTGGCTGCTGCCAATACTGTCGGCCCATACACACTCACTGTCTCCTGTGCTGGCCACAGCCACTACATTCGCTAGGGCTTATTTTTGGGGTAGGGCTTATATTAGCAATCAGGTTAGGGCTTATTTTCGGGGCAGTTCTTATTTTTGGGGAAACATGATATTTCTTATTATTAAAAATAATGTGATTCTTATCAAAGTTATGACAACTTTTCATAGTGGCATAATTTATGCAGATATTTTGAATTCCTTTGTTGTTGCTTGTTTGGCCACAGCAGCGAACCCAAAGTCAGGAGTACATATGATACAGGTCAACATATTTTGTGCACAGCAAAAATAATTATACTATAGTATTAACCAAAGTTCAAATTTCTGCTTGTGAAGGCATTTGGCCTTTTTACACTAAGTGATAGGGGCTATGTATCTCTACCACATAGCTAATAAAAACAAGAATGGGGCTGGATGGGGGAGGGAGGGATAACTTTAATACAACACCACCAAAAATAAGATTGGATATGACATTGTTTACCTGGATAGAAAATTGAGTCAGTGTTGTCCTCAGTGTTCACTTTCACTTGTCATATAATATTTCCTATTTACTAGGAAATCTGTCCATCATATTGAGAGGGGGGGGGAGAGACAAGAGACACAGAGAGAAATATTCTTATTCATCCATCCATTATCTTATTCATCTTAAAATGGTGTCTTTTAAAACTCTGGTATTAATTGCTAGCTAAATATTATATAAGCACTCTTGATGTAATTATAGAGCTCTAGATGTTTTGAAATAAGTACTTCAGGAAAAGGGAATCAGATTGACTCCAATTAGCACTATGATTCATATTTAATATGAAAAACTTCATAAAGAATTATGGAACAAAGTTTAAAAAATACAACTGTAACTGTATCAAAGTAACTGTAACTGTAACTGTAATTTCATTTGTCAATGGTGAATATCATTTTAAAAAGAAATTTAAGTAATTTGCACATTTTTTCTAATTCAAACTTATATGAAAAACATTCAGCTTGAAAATGCATTTCAGTAGAATAAAAAACAAATTCTGTTAACTTATATATTTAGAAAAGACATTCATAACTCCATTAAAAAGAAGAAAGAAGAATATGCAAAACATGTACACAATTCTACAAAAGTATGGAAGATAATATGTGGAAACTATTTTCTTCCCATTTTCATAACAGTCTAACCTTTTAACCAAATAAAGTTAAATGGTAAAAGGACATATTTCTTTATAAGACACAGGGATATTATTATTCTGCTATCAAGGGATATGATTATAGTCACCAAATTGGAGAACTTTTAAATGGAACTAGACAAAACCATGGAGTGCAAATAATGACAACTAATCTTACTTTCTGAAACAAAAAAAAATTACATGTCTTTAAATAGCAGCTGCAAGAAAACAACACACACACAAAAACTTCTGCCAAAAAGAAGCCCACCAAGAGGATACAAAGGCAACAGCTGTTCACTTTTGAAACAGTGAATGCTGAATTGACAGGATTCTGGTCTGATTTGGACAACAATGTTATCCCATTTGTTTTACACAAATCTTACGCAACTTTCTTTAGGATTTTTGAAGGTATCCTTTGCTGGATACCTGTGGATAGCCATTTCAAATGTTCCATAGAGCAAAGTGGTTACCCATAATACATATTTATTCTAATTGTTCACTTTCTAATTTTCAGAAAGGATACCTCTTTCAATTATACCTGGAAAAATATCCGGCAAAGCAAAATGAGGTTCCAACAATATAAATGAAGGCTTCTTAATATTCTATAGTGATGTATTTATGGCACATATGTAGTTCCAGTTTGATTATGACATTATACTGCTAATTTCAATGAAAAAAATGCCTTTCTTTAAGGAAAACTTTTGGGAGTTGGTTAAGGTGGGAAAGTTGAGACTAAAACAAACAAGAAAATTTCCCAAAGCATCAAATCTGGGTCAAAAGGATCAAATCATCTTTTTTCTGTCTGGTGCATTCAGTCTCCTGCAGCTGCCTTTATAGTGCTGGCAGAATGCTTTCAGATTTCATGCTTCGGGTCCACGTCAAGACTTCTCGACACAGACTGGAAGTAAGATGCCTCAGGGTAGCCTTGAAGCAGAAGGCCATGATAAATGAATGAAAGTAGACATTAAAAAAAACCCTATGAATTGCTGAGTTGTATGTTGCAGAGAGCAGGGTGATTGCTCACTGTATCAGAGACAAAACATGTGAACAAAGACAGAATTTGGACTAGCCTTAAGAAATGTATGTTCATGTGCCTTGCCTGACACAAAAAAGTAGTATTTCAAAAGAAATACTGTATTATCCTGCTGCTTGTTTTATAACACTGAAAGTACAGCTGAAGCAGTTTTGTGGGAGAAAGAGGGCATTTTGTTGCTCTAGGTAGAGTAACATAACACTTGTTATTTCTCTCATAGAGTATATCACTTGCATTTCTCAGATAGTATTTTAATATTTTCAGTTATAATCGCTGATGGTTTTTTCCTCTCTGACTAATTGAATTCCATTTGTAAATTAAAGCATAACAATAAGTAGCTGATAAGGTTTAGAGGAGGACCATGAGGAAAGGTGCAGTATGGAAAATATATTTTATTAGAAAACTTGAAAAGGCTTTGGAATATTTAGTCAGCTAGGAAGGAACTTAGACATTCCTTAAAAGTCTTGAAGACGTTCATTGTAAATATTTTTAAAGCTTCCCTAGAGCGCAAAAGAGTATATGGAGATTTTGTAGAGGTTGCTTCCTATTTGAAAGTCTTTCAATTCAATTCACTGCTTTCAATTCAATTCAAACTCCTATATTGAACAAGCTGTCAGATTAGATGGAGAGGGTTGTATATAGAACAAAGAGGTATATCTGCATTTTGATTTATATTTTGCAGAGTTTTTTTTGTAAAGGTGACTTGATCTTTTTTATGGGCATGTTTATTAACGTGACATATATCATAACTCATCTTACCTCAATGATTTTCAGAATGATAGATACAAGAATTAGTGGATTTTAAGAAACAAAAACAGTATCTAAAGGCCTGAGTTTTTTCATATTTTTCTGCTTTTTCTTGTTTAAATAATATCAAAGAGTATTGTCAGTTAAAATTAATACAGACAATGGCAAATAGTAGAATCAATATCTTATATACTATCTTTTCTACACTTAATATTCTTTGGAAAAGCCTACCTAAATTTTTGCTAGGTTTTGCAGAAGATTCTGCAATAAGAGGCAGATTTCTAATTTCTCATTCACTGTGTTCCATCCTTCTATACATTTGCTTTTACTGCTGTTTTCCTTTCTCTTAAAAGATCTGAGTTGTGTTGTCTGTGTAAGTGCAGGATTACATTGATTTGAATAGAAACTTTAAAATTAATTATAAGACTGGAAAACTATCATATCTTTAAAGACATTTTAAATGATAAAATGCCTTTAAAGGTTCATCACAATAGGGCACAAAATTTTAAATTTATCAACGGATCTGTTCAAAGAGATTGGATTCAGAAAATAATCTGAATTATCTAAAGTTATCTGTTATGATAGAAAAATTAGATTATGTCATTGAAGAGAAACAAGTTTCATTGAATAAAATTGAAATAGGTTTTTAAATGACAGTTTATGGGAAACAGATTGAAAAATATGAAATAGTTAATTTATAAAAATAAAACATATTTAACAATTAAAATGATACATAAATCCTAAATGTGAATACTCACATGGACAACCTTTTTATATTAGATTTAGAAAAATAACTTGTAGAATACAATAGAATAACAGATTATACACTGATCTTTAATAGGAAGGATAGCCACGATAAAAATGAATGTTTTACTGAAATTATTGTACTGTTTTCGGACAATTCCTATAAAGTTAGATAAGAAATTCTTTGAGGAATTAAATAGAATAGTTACAAAATTTATACGGCTGGGCAGGAAAGCACCAATAAGCCTAAAGATGTTACAAGATAGTAGAAGTAGAGGTGGCTTTGGACTCCCAAAATGGGAATTGTATTATCAGGCAACAGTTTTAATGTGGATAAAGGAGTGGATAAATTTAAAAAATAAAAGACTTTTAACAATCGAAGATCATGATCTACAAGTAGGGTGGCATGCTTTTCTATGGGGATAAAAATAAGGCACATTCATATTTTAACAGACACCAGATAAGGGAATCACTAATATAAATATGGGAAAAAGTAAAAAGAAAACATTATATGAAATTACCAAGCTGGGTCTCATCTATGGAAGCAATAATATACCCAAATACAATGGATACAAAGAAAATGAGTAGATACAAAGAATCATTAGATAAACAGGGGAATCTTAAAATAACTGAAGAATTAAAAGATGGGGTATAACTGTAGATTGGTGGCCATATTTACAGATTCAGATGAGATTTAGAAAGGATTTAGAGGAACATGAAATTGAAAAGGATTTTATAACAATTAGACCAAATTCTGACAGGTAAGGAAGAAAAATTTATAACAAGATTACATAGTTATGTATTAGAAGTAGAATTGGAAGAAGAGATAGTGAAGGGACCAATGATAGCTTGGGCAAGGAATATAGGTCATAATATAGAATTAGAGCAGTGGGAAAGAACATGGACCAAAAACTACAAATTAACATTATAAACAGTATATTAAGAAAATCAGTATAAAATGTTTTATAGATGGCATTTGGCACCAGTGAGATTGGCCAAAATATATCCAAATATAAAATCAGAATGTTGGAAATGTAAAGAACATTTTTTCACAAGTGGTGGCATTGTCTAAAAACTAGAAAATATTGGATGATAGTTATGAGAGGTTACAGAACACCAAATAGAATTTAAACCTGAAATATTTTTATTGGGAGTAATTAAAGAGAAATTTAGCAAACAAATCCAATACATCATATTTGCAGAACTGCTTGACTCCCTCTTCTTTGTGGCAACAACCCCTGAGATATGAACAGTGCTATTATGTCGCCTCTAGTCCTTCTTTTCATTAAACTAGACATACCCAATTCCAGCAACCATTCTTCATGTTTTAGCCTTCAGTCCCCTAATCATCTTTGTTGATCTTCTCTGCACTCTTTCTAGAGACTCAACATCTTTTTTACATCATGGCGACCAAAACTGAATGCAGTATTCCAAGTGTGGCCTTAGCAAGGCATTATAAAGTGGGATTAACACTTCACATGATCTTGATTCTATCTCTCTGTTTATGCAGCCTACAACTGTGTTGGCTTTTTTGGCAGATGCTGCACACTGCTGGTTCATATTTAAATGGTTGTCCACTAGACTCCGAGATCCCTCTCACAGTTACTACTATTGAGCAAGGTACCATATATACTATACATGTGCATTTGATTTTTCTTGCTTAAATGTAGAACCTTACTTTTTTCACCATTGAATTTCATTTTGTTAGATAGTGCTCAATGTTCAAGTCTATCAAGATCTTTCTGAATCTTAAGCTATCTTCTGGAGTGTTGGCTATTCTTGACAGCTTGGTGTCATCAGCAAATTTAATGAGTTCCCCATCAATCCTCTCATCCAAATTATTGATGAAGATGTTGAAGAGTACTGGCCCTAAAACAGAGGATTGGGGTACCCCACTACATACTTCCCTCCATGTAGATGTAGTTGCATTAAGGACTACTTGTTGAGTGTGGTTGGTCAGCCAGTTACAAATCTATCTGGTGGTGATGTTGTCTAACCCACATTTTTCTATCCTATCAAGTAATCTACTTTGTGATTGTGACCTACAGGTGAAATTCAGAAAAATTAGAATATCGTGCAAAAGTTCATTTATTTTCATAATGCAACTTAAAAGGTGAAACTAATATATGAGATAGACTCATTACATGCAAAGCAAGATAGTTCAAGCCGTGATGTGTCATAATTGTGATGATTATGGCTTACAGCTCATGAAAACCCCAAATTCACAATCTCAGAAAATTAGAATATGACATGCAATCAATAAAACAAGGATTGTACATAGAACAATATTGGACCTCTGAAAAGTATAAGCATCCATATGTACTCAGTACTTGGTTTGGACCCCTTTGCAGCAATTACTGCCTCGATGCGGCGTGGTATGGAAGCTATCAGCCTGTGGCACTGCTGAGGTGTTATGGAAGACCAGGATGCTTCAATAGCAGCCTTCAGCTCTTCTGCATTGTTTGGTCTCATGTCTCTCATCTTTCTCTTGGCAATGCCCCATAGATTCTGTATGGGGTTCAGGTCAGATGGGTTTGCTGGCCAATCAAGCACAGTAATCCCATGGTCATTGAACCAGGTTTTGGTGTTTTTGGCAGTGTGGGCAGGTGCCAAATCCTGCTGGAAAATGAAGTCAGCATCCCCATAAAGCTTGTCTGTGGAAGGAAGCATGAAGTGCTCCAAAATCTCCTGGTAGATGGCTGCATTGACCCTGGACTTAATGAAGCACAGTGGACCAACACCAGCAGATGACATGGCTCCCCAAATCAACACAGACTTTGGAAACTTCACATTGTACTTCAAGCATCTTGCAGTGTGTGCCTCTCCATTCTTCCTCCAGACTGGGTCCTTGGTTTCCAAATGAGATGCAAAAGTTGGTCTCATCAGAAAAGAGGACTTTTGCACCACTGAGCAACAGACCAGGTATGTTTTTCTTTAGCCCAGGTAAGACTCTTCAGGAGCAGCTTGACAGGAGGAATACGACATTTGAAGCCCATGTCCAGGATCCATCTGTGTGTGGTGGCTCTTAATGCACTGTCTCCAGCCTCAGTCCACTCCTTGTGAAAGTACCCAACACTTTCGTATGGCCTTTTCTTGACAATCCTCTCCATGCTGCAGTCATCCCTGCTGCTTGTGCACCTTTTTCTTCCACACTTTTCCCTTCCACATAACTTTCTATTAATGTGCTTTGATACAGCACTTTGGAAACATCCAACTTCTTTTGCAATTACCTTTTGAGGCTTTCCCTGCTTATGGAGGGTGTCAATGATGGTTTTCTGCACAACTGTCAGGTCAGCAGTCTTTCCCATGATTGTGATTCCTACTGAACCAGACTGAGAGACCATTTGAACGCTAAGGAACCCTTTGCAGGTGTTATGGCTTAATTAGCTGATTAGAGTGGGACACTTTGAGCCTAGAATATTGAACCTTTTCACAATATTCTAATTTTCTGAGATTGTGGATTTGGGGTTTTCATGAGCTATAAGCCATAATCATCACAATTATGGCAAATCACAGCTTGAACTATCTTGCTTTGCATGTAGTGAGTCTATCTCATATATTAGTTTCACCTTTTAAGTTGCATTACTGAAATAAATGAACTTTTGCACGGTATTCTAATTTTTCGAGTTTCACCTATACTTTATTTTTATTTATTTTATTTTATTTGGACTTGTATGCCGCCCCCTATCCTGACGGACTTGGGGCGGCTCAAACTAAAATACGAACAATAAATAATTTTAAAAACAATTAAACCCAAACAAGCCCAAACAACTAAAACCCAAATTAACGCCCCCCCCAAAGTCAGTCCAGCCCGGTCTGCTCAAACAGCCAGGTTTTTAGATTGCGGTGGAAGGAGGGGAGATCAGGAGCCAAACGGAGCCCCAAGGAGTCCCTGTCTGTGCATACGCACAGGGCGATCGGCATTCAACGTTGGCAGGAGACGCTTCCACAAATACCCCGGACCCAAGCCATGTAGGACTTTGAATGTTATTAATAATACCTTGAATCTCACCTGGAGGGCAAACAACAACCAATGCAGCTTGCACAGGAGGGGCGTAACATGGGAGTATCAGGACACTCCCATCACAACCCATGCAGCCGCATTCTGCACCAGTTGAAGCCTCCAGGTGGTATGCAAGGGCAGTCCTAAATAGAGAGCATTGCAGTAGTCGAGCCAGGATGTGACAAGTGTGTGAGTGACTGTGTGAAGGGCATCTCGGTCCAGATATGGGCGTAGCTGGTGAACCAGCCGAACCTGGGCAAAAGCTCCCCTGGACACAGCCCCCACCTGCTCCTCCAAAGTGAGCCGTGAATCCAGGAGGACCCCCAGGTTTTGCGTCCTATCCACAGGGGGCAACACCTCTCCCCCCATGACCAAAGATGAAACCTGCTGACTGATCCGAGATGCCTGTACACACAGCCACTCAGTCTTGGCCGGATTGAGCTGCAGCCTGTTCCTGCCCATCCAGATCCGTACCACATCCAGACAGCGGGACATCACGGAGAGGGCATCACTGATTTGGTTTGGGGTGGAGATGAACAACTGGGTATCATCAGCATACTGATGATACCTCACCCCAAAACCACGGGTGATCTCACCCAGCAGCTTCATATAGATGTTGAACAAGAGGGATTATTTAGGAATTTTTACTATCAAGTTGATAATCTTATTTTCCTTTTCTGAGTATATCCAGAGAGATGATTTAATGTGCTCTCTTCCCATTCATGAGCTGGCAGAAAATATGCCAACTAATTTGCTCTGTCTCCATGGCTTATCTCTATTCTGCCTTGGTACATAATGCCTTACTGACAGTTCAATCTGGAGCAAGTCAAGCTTTAGCAGTTAGTGACTGTATTTCTCCTCTCACCTGTGTTCCTATCTCCAACTCATGAGCAAAAATCATTACCAACAATATTTTAAGACCTTTTTATCTTGCCCTGCTATTCGTCTTACTATTGCTTGGAACTAGTACACTTCCTTGTCTATTAAAGAATTTTGTCTTTCTCATTTTCCTTTTTAAGTGAGGTTATCACCCTCTGTCTAGGGAAGTTGCTGCTACTATGCTTCCATTTTTAAACTCTTTCTTGTTTGTTTCAGAAATCTACTTGTCTCTAGTTACATTTTTGAAAATTTATGTTTATTTATTAAATCTATGTTAGCAATCCTGGAATTGCTGTGAAAAATATGTGTCTGACTTGAGAAAGGATGTGTGCATGGATAACATAAATACATATGAAGATGCCCTTGATATAGACTTATTAGTAGAAAGGAGCTTCCCACTCACCCATGTGGACTCTGAATTTTTCTGCCCAATTCCTTATAAGGGGTTATTATTCCAGGAATAAATAATTTCACAATTTCAATCTAATCTTTAAACATTGGGTTTTGTTAAGAGATACTGGAAGAAAAAATATTTTAATAAAAGTCCATGATGTTTTCTTCTTTTACATTGGATATAAACTGAAAATAGAAATCATACAGTTGGGAAAAGATGTGTTTTGAAAGAATCTGGTTTGTAGTTTGAATTTTAATTTTAGTTAACAGTACATATGCTCATACATACATATACACACATAATTTTAAATATTTTAATTTGACTTACAATTACTGTGTTACTAATCAAATACAGCAATAATAATACAACAATGTGATAATGATAAAGCATCAGACAATCAGAACCAAGCCAAAGTCATAATGTTTATTACAATTTGTAAAAATGTATTATGGAAATATATGATTATTTATATTTAAAAAGTCTTTAAACATTTTATGATATTCTATGTCTGTTATATATTTTAAAGCAACAACACCTTATTCAGCAGTAATTTTACCTCTCTTTCATTGTTCTTAACTAAACTATAAAATGTGGTGAAACATCACCCCAGGCAAATTGTATGCCAACACAGTGTACATTTGTTATTTCAGTAATAAACCTTACAGGTGAATCAACAAAAGTTCTGAAATTAATATATGAGATGGATTCACTACATGCAAAGCAAGATAGTTCAAGCCGTGATTTGTCATAATTGTGATGATTATGGCTTCCCAAAGTGTGGTATCAAAGCACATTAATAGAAAGTTATGTGGAAGGGAAAAGTGTGGAAGAAAAAGTTGTACAATCAGCAGGGATGACTGCAGCATGGAGAGGATTGCCAGGAAAAGGCCATTCAAAAGTGTTGGGGACTTTCACAAGGAGTGGACTGAGGCTGGAGTCAGTGCATCAAGAGCCACCACACACAGATGGATCCTGGACATGGGCGTCAAATGTTGTCAGAAGCGTCTTACCTGGGCTAAAGAAAAACAGACCTGGTCTGTTGCTCAGTTGTCCAAAGTCCTCTTTTCTGATGAGAGCAACTTTTGCATCTCATTTGGAAACCAAGGACCCAGAGTCTGGAGGAAGAATGGAGAGGCACACACTGCAAGATGCTTGAAGTCCAGTGTGAAGTTTCCACAGTCTGTGTTGATTTGGGAGCCATGTCATTTGCTGGTGTTGGTCCACTGTGCTTCATTAAGTCCAGGGTCAACGCAGCCATCTACCAGGAGATTTTGGAGCACTTCATGCTTCCTTCCACAGACAAGCTTTATGGGGATGCTGACTTCATTTTCCAGCAGCACTTGGCACCTGCCCATACTGCCAAAAGCACCAAAACCTGGTTCAATGACCATGGGATTACTATGCTTGATTGGCCAGCAAACTCGCCTGACCTGAACCCCATAGAGAATCTATGGGCCATTGCCAAGAGAAAGATGAGAGACATGAGACCAAACAATGCAGAACAGCTTAAGGCTGCTATTGAAGCATCCTGGTCTTCCATAACACCTCAGCAGTGCCACAGGCTGATAGCTTCCATGCCATTCCGCACTGAGGCAGTAATTGCTGCAAAAGGGGCCCAAACCAAGTACTGAGTACATATGCATGCTTATACTTTTCAGAGGTCCGATATTGTTCTATGTACAATCCTTGTTTTATTGATTGCATGCCATATTCTAATTTTCTGAGATTGTGGATTTGGGGTTTTCATGAGCTGTAAGCCATAATCATCACAATTATGACAAATCATGGCTTGAATTATCTTGTTTTGCATGTAATGAGTCTATCTCATATATTAGTTTCACCTTTTAAGTTGCATTACGGAAATAAATGAACTTTTGCACGATATTCTAATTTTTTGAGTTTCACCTGTAGGTAGAAGTTACGATTTTATTTAAAGATCTGAGTTTGAGGCTTGCTACTGATTATGCACACATTATCAAATATAAACAAAGAACAAAACTGATGTGGCTGACAGTTTCAGTTTTCTAGGATCCAATATTGATACAATTTGTGGATGTATAAAAGAGATTTGGCAAAATTATAGAAAAAAAGGCATGGGAGAAGGCTATATGAAATCTTGAAAGATTGCAAGATTTGAATACAAATATTAAAATTGTGTTCTCTGTTATAATATAAAGATGTGTAAAGTGGTCTCTGAACAAGACTACTTTGGAAAAAAGATTAATGTGATCTGCTTGCTTAAAAGTCTGTGCTGACCAATTGGCCCCTATCTTCACGCAAATCTTCAATAAATCTCTAGAGATATGCTATGTTCCTTCTTGCTTCAAATGCTCTATTAACCCAGTGCCAAATAAGCCCTCCATCAGAAAACTGAATGACTGCAGACCAGTTGCTGTAACATCTATAGTTATGAAAACCTTTGAAAAGCTAGTGCTGTCCCACCTGAAAACCATCACGGATCTGCTGTTAGACCCCCTGCAATTTGCATACTAATAGATTGACAGATGATGCTGTTAATATGGCTCTGCACTACATTCTACAACATCTTGAATCTCCAAAGACCTACACAAGGGTCCTCTTTGTAGACTTTAGTTCAGCATTCAATACCATCATTCCAGACATTCTTCTAACTAAACTAAACCAGCTAGTGGTACCTGAACACACTTGTAAGTGGATCATAAGCTTCCTAACAGACAGGAAGCAGCAGGTAAAGCTAAGCAGAATCACATCTGATACCTGTACAATTAGCACAGTCCCTCCCACAACAAGACTGTATGCTCCTTCCACTTCTCTTCTCCCTATATACCAATGACTTCATCTCAAATGATCCATCTTTTAAACTACTGAAGTTTGCAGATGATACGATTGGTCTCATTCGAGACAACGATGAATTTGCATACCGATGGGAGACTGAACAAGTAGCCTCGTGGTGTGACCAGAACAATATGGAACTGAACATACTCAAAACCGTGGAAATGGAGGTAGATTTTAAGAGAAACCCTCCCATACTATCACCTCTTACAATACTAGACAACACAGTATCAACAGTAGAGACCTTCAAATTTCTAGGTTCTATCGTATATCAAGAGCTAAACTGAACACCTAACATCAAAAACATCATCAAAAAAGCACAACAAAGAATGTTCTTTCTGCGCCAACTCATTAAGCTCAAACTGCCCAAGGAGCTGCTGATACAATTCTACAGAGGAATTATTGAGTATGTCATCTGCACCTCTATAACTGTCTGGTTTGGTTCTGCAGCCCAACAAGACAGACACAAATTTCAGAGGATAATTAGAACTGCACAAAAAAAAAATTACTACCAACCTGTGTTCTATTGAAGACCTGTATACTGCACAAGTCAAAAAGAGGGCTGTGAAAATATTTAGAGCCCTCACATCCTGAACATAAACTGTTTCAGTTTAGACCCTCAAAACAATGCTATAGAGCACTGCACACAAGAACAACTAGACACAAGAACAGGCACCAATGTACCTAACCGGGGGTAATGGGATGATTTTTAACTCTAATTCGGTTTATTGGACTTTATAGTGGTTTAATTCTTTTTTAATTATTTATTGTATTTGTATGTTTTAACTGTGAGCCGCCCCGAGTCTTCGGAGATGGGGCGGCACATAAGTCCAATAAAATAAATAAATAAATAAATAAGTGCACCAATGTGCCTACTGTCCTATCCTATTGTTCCTTTTATTTTTTGTTTTATTTTTCTTATATGTATACATTTCATGTATTCATAACTATGTTTATACTTATACCTGTTATCTTATAATCGCTTGACAAAATAAATAAATAAATAAATAAATAAATAAATAAATAATTTTTCCCCTGAATGCCATCACTCTGCTAAACAAATAATTCCCTCAACAATGTCCAACTATTTACTAAATCTGCATTACTACTAATATTAATCTTCTCATCACTCCTTACTGCCCATCCCTTCCCACTTGTGACTGTATGACTGTAGCCTTGTTGCTTGTATCCTAACAATTTATATTGACTGTTTTCTAGTATGATTTAATTGCTTATTTGTACCCTATGACTATCATTAAGTGTTGTACCTTATGATTCTTGATGAATGTATCTTTTCTTTTTATGTACACTGAAAGCACATGCACCCAAGATAAATTCCTTGTATGTCCAATCACACTTGGCCAATAAAGAATTCTATTCTATTCTATTCTATTCTATTCTATTCTATTCTATTCTCCAAGTTCTAAAACTAGATAAAAATAACGTAATTAAGTAAATGGGTCAAAAATTGGATAGGAAATTACCGAGTCAAAGACTCATCTGCCAGAACCAAACTCACGCCACTAAGCTTGAATCCTATGAATATCTATTAAGACAAAATATAGATCTTTTCTACAGAAAATGTAAATGAATAAATAGTCAGCTGGCTATCATTGGGATTCTATGTTTGTGGGAAGAAAAAATTGGGAAATACAATCAGAATACAATCATAATCAGAGAAGACGAAGTAGAAGATGAGAAGGTCAAAATACAAGAATCTCAATTTTATCAATATTCAAATTAAAGTGGACATCCAGGAAAAAATGCTAGTAAGATATTCCATCACAGCCAATTATATATTGTCATAAAGGGCCGTAACGTCAGAGGGCCTTGGATATCAACTGTTTAACAATAATATTGGAAACCTGACCTTGAATCAAGGTGACCAAAAAAATGTGTAACCACTAAAAAATAGGATCCAAGACAGGACCTATTGGACCCATTCTGTTAGGCAGAAATTACCAAGTCTCTCTCAAGCATGCAATACTACAAAGAACAAAAAGACAAAAAATAAAATATTGAAGAACAAGTAGACAAAAAATATCAGTTGGTTCCATTCAACATGTTACTCTCAAAAAACCCTAGGAAAATATTCTGATTCTTCTCCATCTTCTAATTTTCAACCATCAGACAGCAATGCGCTCAAGATCTGGGAGGCATCTCTTGGTCTTCTGGCAGAGATGAGTCTACTTTTCTTTGAGCAGGCAAGTTACAGTCTAGAATACTGCTTTTGATTCTGGGTAAGCTTCTCCCTGTTGTTTTTTTGAGGAAGATTCTTCAGGCAGGACTATGCCCAAAAAATATTAAAACAGCTGTCTTGACATCTAGCTTATCCATAACCACTGCTTATTTCTAAAACACATGCAGAATATTTCTAGGTCATGTATAGACATTTACTGATAGATAAAAATACCAATTTCACAGTTCAGTTTATTAACATTTGTCCAAAATAGTAACTCGAAAGCACAAGCCTATTATAATTATGTATGAAATAGTTATAAAGAAACTGAGTGAAAAAGCTGCAAGTATTCTTTTTTGACATAACACTTTTGCTAATCAAATTAGATGTATTACACACATTCAATATTGTTGGAAGAGTTTCTTGTTAAAAATTGAATTTCAAATTACCATTTGTGTGATAGTTTTTTTTCCTTTTCAGCCTTACTTTTTCCACACTTGTTTTATTGTTTTATTGTCTGTCTGTCTGTCTGTCTGTCTGTCTGTCTGTCTGTCTCTTTCTGATACTGTTATTCCAGGGTAAATACAATACTTTTAAAGATAAGCGAAAATGCACACTTTGAAAGTAAACCCAGGTACATGGATTAAAACGATAACTTGAAGTTTCATTTCTCTTATCTTATTGTATCTTTGCTCCCTCACAGGAGTAGAAATGATAAATGTACAATGCAAGAATGACACATGGCAGACAAACTAATCAATGCAGTTCTTTCTCAGAAGACACTACTCCAGAAAAATCTAACTCTTTTTCTTTTTTAGTAGCAAATTCTTTTCTCAATGTCCCTCCTCATTTTATATATAAAATCAATATAGTTAAAGAATAACACTTCTGATAAAGAAATCAAAGCATGACCAGAAAAATATAGCTAGCCAGAAAAAATACCAGACTACTGAATTGGTGGATATGCTTTCCTAAGCATATGCATCCAAGTACTATTATTGAGTAATGAAGATTGCTGTTTTATGTTGTAAATTGTCTTCATTAAAGTGGTGGTAGCTTGCACAAAGAAAGAGTTACTATAACATATTAACTAAATTTAACTTTTTATTTCCATATGCCAGCATTAATAGTCCATGGATATATCCATTTTTATGCTTATATTTTGTATTATCATTTTTATCCACTGATTTTATGCTTCCCTAAGCCCCCCAAATGAGAGAACTATTGTTGTGTTAGTAGGCTTGTTTTTTTTCCCTGCGATATATGAAATAAAATTGACTGCATGCCAAATGAGCTTGAACAGTTTTAGGTTTGGCTTAAACAATTTTATTGCCAATTTTCCCTTGTCTTTAGGGTTTTTCTTTTCTTTTATTCTTATAGGAAATCAAGCACAGAACCCAATTCCAAAATTATTTTGATTTAAATACAACTATTTGGAAAATGAATACAAGCATATGAAATGTATGACTGAATTACATTTTCTCCCTTACTTAAAAAAACTATCTACTAAAGGTAAAGCATATAAAAAACCCCACATGCAGCATCCATTTTTGTATTTTGTATTTGGCACTTAGTTGCATATTATTCTTACGGGTAATTACTCATCTCCTTGGTTGTTCTATGTAATTTATTCATGTTTCTATTTACATAAATAATATTTCCTTGGAGATTTAGTTCTATCTCCAAAATAATCAATTTCTATGTAATCCTGATGGATATAATATGTGGCACAGAGAGGTGTAGAAATGGAGGAATCACCAATGTGTGAATAAAAGGCACCTTGAAAGGCTAATATCATCTCATTTATTTAAAGTATGTCAGTTATCATTTTGTTCAATACAGAATAAGTAGAATTTTTGACTGAGACTAAACAAGTTTTGAAAAAGTATTATCTTAAATAATGCATATAAAACAATCATTTTGTAGCTGAATGGAATACAAGATACATTTTGGTATAATCAGTTATTTTGGACTGTAAACTACTGATGATTTGAACTAGAATATATGGGTTTCAAAAAAAAGGGGAAGAGATAATGTAGCACCAGGGAAGCCTCAAAGGAAGATTATACATTATACAATGTATTACCTTCCTTTGGGGTTTCCCTGCGTGCTTCATTATCTCTTCTCTTTGTTTTTTTTGAAACCTATATTATTAATTTAATAAATTCAATGTTTCTCCAAAATGTCAAAAAATGTAATCAAATTCTTAAGATGGCTGGAACAGCTAATAAACAGTTCAAAAATTATTTAGGCTCTAGACCAAATAAAACTATTACATTCCAGTAGTGGTACTTCTAAAACCATAAGAACATTTAGCAAATTCTTCCAAATATATATATAATGGGACAGTAACATTTTCTACATTTCTGGTTGTCAATTTCATTTCTCTTTTTTCCTCTAAAGGGGGTATAACAACAGATACCCTGATACCGCTTTCACTTTCACAGCCTAACGCATCTGCACAAACTATTCTAATTAGGAGTCTCTCGTTGGTTTCAGCCAATGTATTTGAAATGTTCTCCTGTAATGGAGTAGAACTTCATACCATCTGCTTTTGGATTTCGTAACTCACAACAACAATAAAGTAATTAGTGTTAAAGTAAATGTTTTGTCTCTTACAATGGTCAATGAGATGTGCAAAGAAGGTTTAAAAGTAGAGCAAATGGATGATATCTGTCAATTAATGATAACATTTGGCAGCCAGCATTCCTGGCAGCTGTGGCTAATAATTATTATTAACCACAGCTGCTTATAATCATTACTTCATCTGATCTTTTTAAAGAATCTATTGACAATAGCTGTTAACATAATAAAATATTTTAATAGATCTGAAAAACTTCATATTGTCTAGCAAAGATAAACCTATTACAAAATCTCTGAAAACTTATACATTCAGACTGTTATATCTAATATTGTTGTAAACTTTTGATTTTGCTAGGGGAGTAATTCTATATAAATTGGAACCAAGAAATAAATGGATAGATGGGACTGAATATTTGCTCTTATATATTACATAAAAAGTAAATTTGTTTACAAGTCATGACATATGTTATGTTGGCTGATAGTGTTATCTTGATAATAATATGAGTATGATATGAATAATAAATAATATGAATTCAAGTAACATGAAAAGAAAATTAAAAAAATGAGTAACTTACAGAATAGTACAAGGGGGCCAGTACAAAAAAAAAAGATACAAAAATCTCAAAAACTTTATCAAGCAGACAGAAAAAGAACCTAACATCTTGAAAAATGTATATAATCTTCTGAAGTGGATGCTGTCTGTTCAATGAAACATCACAAAAAGGAAAAAAATTCCATAGATTTGCCAGTAAGAAGGTCCTTATCAGCTTATTAGGATCCCCTCACAGTTGGAATATACAGAAAAAAACACTGTTATCAGATTTTAGGGAAAAGGCAGGCAAGCATGGGAGTAAAGTCCTTAAGAAATCATTGTCTTAGTCCTTTAACACTTTCAAAGTCATCAATGACCTTTGAATTTTGCCTGGGGAAAAATAGCATTCAATATAAGCCCTGAAAGAGTATTAAAACATGATTCCGCCTGCAAGCACTCACCAACCTTCTGGCTGCTGTGTTATGAACCAATCACTATTTCTACATATTTTTTACTAGTAGCCACATGCGGAAAACATTATAGTACTTCAGTCCAAATATAACTAAATATGTGTCACCTTAATCAGTCTTAATTTTTCAGTAATGAATGCAGTTGGATATAGTTGTAAATGAAAAACACATGCACTTAGAATTGCTTTCTTTATTGTGCTAGTAGGATACATACTAGTAGTATATGTCTACATTAAATTAAGCATTGCATATAGAATGGGCATATAGCTGCCACATCATATCATCTTTTTCATTCATTACTTGCTTAAGGGTCACACTGGCTGATTTATGTCTCATGGCGGTTCTGTTTTCCATGTGGTATTTGTATGTTTTCAGTGCATTATAGTACTCCAACATTTATCTAAAAACAAATGTCAGATATGATCTCTCCGAAACAGACTAAAGTAGCTAGAAATGAATTTCTGAAACAGGAATTCACATATAAATCATACTGAGATAAAAATCATTGGTCATTAGATACCTTTCCCCCCCCCTCCAGAAAATATTTGGAAACCTAATTGTAAGTAAATTACTTGAGTGAAAACAATGTAAACAATATCAAAATAAGGTGACCTGCAAATCTATACAGCAAAAATAGGATTGCATTTCTAAAAGCTCCTCCTCCACTGAAATGGAAAATAGGATTTTTTAAAGACTGGTTCATTTGAAGGTGAAAATACAGTACCAAAAGGTCTTAAATAATGAAGTTCTTGTAATCTGAGGTTGGCAAAGCTTGGTAATAGTATAATGACATTTTGTGACAGGAAAAAATTGAATTCTTTTTGAAAAAATTATAAATTTGGAATTTCATCATAGTAATCATTTCTTGTTACTTTAGAAAATGTTTGTCTTTCTGCTATGCTTCCTTCTCTGTTAAATAATAATTGAATTTGGCCTGGATCTTTAAACCTATATCTATTTCACAGAGTCATTCAATAAATTGCAATGCCAAGTTGTGTCAGATTAAAACAGATTTATTTATAACAGAACAATCAATAAATATATCATTCTTAAATATATACAGTCTTTTCTTCTTTCGTTCCTCTTAAATAGTCCTTCAAGGAACTAGAAGTCACTATGAGGGATTCACAGTTCTTCCTCTCATAACCTCTTCTTAGATATAGCTAACCTCTTTAGAAAGTCCCTTTCTCTTCAGGTTACAGATCTTCTCTCAGATCCCTTTGCTATATCTTCTCATACACAGACCTCAGTCTGTCAGATCTCAATATCTCCTCAGAGTCTTGGATCTTCTCAGTATCTCCGATCTCCTCTTTAGTATCTTAGATCTCCTCAGAATCTCCTCATTTTCTTTCTCTCTTGAAAATGACAGTTGACAGCCCCTTTTATACTTAGGGGCATGTCCTACAGTATCACAGTGAGGTGCTCAATGCCACCCTGTCATTGGTAGGTTTAATCACCCCATCAAACTCTACTAATTTGTAAACTGCATAGTAACTCCAGATAGTTCTACTTTCTGACATTCTCTAATAAAACTATGCAGTATTCTATGATTTTCTATAACATAATTATCCTGCATGAAATTACTAACATATAAAACAAAGATAAGTTAACTAAGAGCTATTATCTTTAATAGGTTTAATTTGTTTTAGTTTTTTTCTAAAAGACTGCAATCAAAACTTCAGCACTTCTAATAAGTTTTGAGAATACTTTCTATTTTCATCCTAACAAATATCTACTTAATTACTCTGCTATTAAAAAACAAGATCAGAAAATAAAACAGAAACAGAAAAATAATTGAAATCCTTATTGCACTTACTAGAGTTGGTAAAGTACACTGGATAAGATTACGGGTTGAAAAATGATTTTGGTCCAAGTACTTAATTGACTTTAGGCAAGCACATTGGAAACTACAGGCCTGTGGTCAGCAGTCATACTAGAAAGTAAGTAACTTAAACTTAAAATCATTACTTTTTTGAAACAAATTTTGATTTTGTCACACATTAATTTAATTTAAGAGAGAGACAGAGACAGAGACAGAGAGACAAAGAGAGACAGAGAGACAGAGACATAGAGACAGATGAAGACAGAAAGAGAGAGACACAGAGAGACACAGATAACCTCATCTACACAGATATTGTTAAGAGAGTTTCTTAATTTAGCAGTAACCCCTTCAGGAAATTAAACCTCTGACTTAATACTATCACATTTTATATTAAGTATCAAAAAATGAATTTGATCTATTTTATGTAATATGCAGTTTTTGATGCCAATTTTATTAAATAAGTTATTTGCAATGGCACTTAATCAAGTACACTTTTTCTATCAGTTCCCATAGCTTTCATAACAATGAGCATTTGTATGTATATTCCACATGAATATGTATGATATAGTCCATTTTCTAGGATCATAGTATTATACACAAACAAACTACAGGTAAATTGACAACATTCTTATTTATGTTATGCCAAATATGTAAAACATGGATTACCGTATCCCAGCTGAAATTTTTGAACAATTATTTGGTGGTATACAATCCTTTTGAGTTGAGATAGAAAGAAAAGGAAACTCTGCAAAATTTAGCCTGAGTTATCAAAATGATTAAAATGCTTTTTGCTTTTCCTAAAATGTCAGAAGTAACCTAATTCATATCTTATTTTTAATACTTCTCACTTACCCAATCATGTATGTTAAAAAAATATATAGAGCAAGTCATATATCACTTAAAAAGCTGCTTCTGGGAGAGAAACAACTGTTATCACTCTTTCTCAAAGTGACAGTTAAATTAATCCATGTTCAACTGCATTCCTCAGAATTCCCCAAATACCCATTCTGGATACAACTCAATATTTATTCAGTAAAAGATCAACTAGTACCTTAGCTTAGCATGCCCTCTTTGAAAATCCAAAGAAACATTGATAAGTCAATCTCATGGAAGTAAATATGGTTTTCCCACAGATGGATATTTTCCGCTTTCTGATATGTTAGCCGAATTCTAAACATGCGCCAATGGCAAATATACAATGGAATGAAGGCTATTGCTGAGCGCATTGGGTTGTGCTCCAAAAGTTGTAAGCCGCCCTGAGTCTTCGGAGAAAGGCGGCATATAAATGTAATTAATATATATATATATATATATATATATATATATATATATATATATATATATTGTAGATTAGAGCTCAAGAAGTGAGCCTGAAGATGACGGATGAGATTAAACGGTATTCTCAACGGACAAGACCAATACACCTACCCTATATATATATATATATATATATATATATATATATATATATATGTTTTCATATATATATATATATATACATATATATATATATATATATATATATATATATATGCATTTCATGATACAGTCAATGGCTTTCAAAAATTTGTTTGAATGCATTTTGCAATCACCTTGAAGAATTGTAAGTTATCAATGATATGAGTGAAGTGCTAAAATAAACAGCTCCTGATTTTTACAAGGTTTTCAAAAAGGACTCTGTGTGTGTGTGCATATACACACACACAGAGAGATCCACACAGAGGTAGAAAAAGGTATAGGAATCAACGTACTACTGTGAAATTTGACAGAGGTAATTAATAAAGCCATGTACCCAAGATAATGACAGATGCCACAATGAGTTAGCAAAGAACATGAGACCATATAGCCAAATGGGCTACAATTCAGGCATGCATTATTGTATATGACTGGAATATGCTGTATGTATCTGTTATAACTAATGGGATTAGATCATGCAGAAGTCCTGGCAAAGGTATCTTAGATGAAAATCCATACATCTGACATTACAAGTGATGATTCCTATAATGACAGAAACTCTTTCTGGGATGAAAATAAATCCTTATTCAGAAGAACACAAAAGTCCTGTTACTGGATAATAACAAAGATCTATCTAGTCAAGAAAACTGACAGTTGATTAAACAGATGACTCTGAGAATCTTTCAATTAGTCATAGGCAATAACCCTTTCCAAACTGTTACTAGCTCACACTGTCACTGACAAAGATATTACATCTGAAACCAGGATTGCATAGAACTATTCTGCTTAGTGGCACAATGATTTAAATACAGTACTGTATGTGCAGAAAAGACAATATAAAGAAAATTCCTTTCATATTAATAATATTAGAAAAAGATGTTGAAAAACTGAAGAAGTGATATTCAGACAATAAAAACTTAAAAGGCTCCCTATGCTGGATATCAAATGCAGCATAGATTTTTCTTTTTTGATGGTGTGGACTGAGCCTGCAAACCTAAAGCTAGCAGTTCTAATTTTTTAAATGAAAATATAACATTATTTGTCCATCATTAAACCCACCCACAATTAAGTATTTTCAGGGAAATCAAAGAATCTGTGCTCTTAGAATTGAACATACTTTGTTTGAGAAATGTTATGTTAGCATTTCCAATTCACCTTAATTTATAATATTTAAATAGCTAATGTTGTCACATGAATAACATTTAACATAAAATGTATGTTTTAAATTAGTATGGTTTAAGTTATTGAGGCTTAACTGCGATATAATGTACAAAAGTTTATAAATTATTACTTAGACCAGATGTTCAATAATTCTGTGCCCAAAGGGCAAGGACAGGAGAGAAGCCTTAGAGTAATTCTGTGCTTCTATTGTAATTCTGAAATTCACAGCATTTAGTAACCAATGTCTCAAAGGAAAATACCGACTTTCATTTTTGTCTCACACAGCTATTCCAACTGGGAGAGGTCTGAGTTCTGAAAATGCAGCTCATTAAAATGAAGAATTTCCTAGACTTTGATATATACAGTTCACTAGGGACCTACTACCTGGGCACTGAGCTGTTAGGTCTAATAGGAGGTAGCTGCACAGCAGACTACATCTTGATTACATCTTACATTTATAAAATATGATGAGCTGTATGTGACACTATCCTAGCAGACTCTAAAATAGAGAAGCTTTTAAAGATTAATCTGTCTGCGCAAAAATCTGACATCACTTTTAGCTCTTTGATTAGTATTTTTATAGACTACCAAAGCATAACCTTAATTTAGTTGCCCTTTTGTACCAGCAAGGGATGAAATAAATTCTACATGGATTTCAATGGAAACAAAACACACATTTAGGAAAGTTACAATTTGGAAGTTGAATACACTAAAATGATATAGTATGTGGAGTGGGATAGTTTGTATTTTTTAAAATAAATATTGGATAAGGTGAATTTTTAAAACAACAGTGGACAAAACTATTTATACTGAGAAATATATATACAGTATATTAAATTGTAAATAAGAATGAATCTCAATTTCCCAGAATTGTATTAAATCTAATACAATGGAATGAATTAATATTCTAAAATCTGTAAATAATAGATCATGATTCCAATATGTACATTCCAGTTTTCTCCCAAAGGTGCTTTTTCAAGAGGCAAGTGGACTTTTTGGTTTTTCTTTGAAGATATTTCGCTTCTCCTCCAAGAAGCTTCTTCAGCTCTGACTGACTGAGAATCTCCATAGACATTCCCGTGTTCTATTTACATGGCTGCTATTTCTTATGCTCAAATAAAGAACTTTTAACATAATTTTATATTACTTTCATTGTACTTTTATTAAGTTCATAAAACATAACGGGAAAGAATGTACTCCATTCTTAGGGCAAAATTACTAGAGAATCTCTGATAACTAACCATCCAGCATCTGTTTGAAGATCTCTAATGAAGAAACACTCATCATTTCATGTGGCAAATGGTTCTGGTGGTTAACTTTTGTACTGCCAGAAGTTCTCCCTTGTAATTTTACTTCATTTTTACTGGCCTTGCTTATGGGGCAACAGAGATTAGGTCAATTTTCTCTTCTCAAATATCTCTTTGGATATTTGAAGACTGTTGTATTTTTCTATAGCGACCTAATTATATCCCTTAACTTGTCCTAGGCTTGGTTTTCAGCCCCTGCACTATTTTGGAGCCTTTCTTTGAACACAAATCACTGTCCTTTTCAAGCCTGGGGACTGAAATTGGACAGAATATTCTAAGTGGGGTCTAACCAGGAGAAAGTAGAATAGAATAATTACTTCCCATGATGTCAGTTCTAGGCCTGTTAGTGTACTCCGTAATAGAATCTGTTGTTTTGGCAACTGTACCATACTGCTGTTGAATGTTAAACCTGTGGTTTGCAAAGAATTCAGGTCTCTTTCACATGTGCTACTAAGAAATCAGATTTTCTTATCTTATTCTTTTGTCTTCTTCTTTTCCTACTCATATGCAGACTGTTACATTTCTCCTTATTAAATTGTCTGAAATGGTATAGGGTTTCTTGCCTGAGCAGCAAGTTGGATTAGAAGACTTCCAAGGTCACTTCCACTTCTGATATTCTGTTAAATTCCATCTTATTCATTTCATTTGATCGCTAAAATTTATCTGGATTTTTCTGAAACTTCTCCTCTAAAGAGAGGACCAGACCTCCTAATTCTTTTTTGCAGGGGTACTGAGAAAACTGACTGTGACATTGTATCTGTCTAAGTATATTTTTTAATTTAAGAAAAACTATTTTTCTGCTTACCAAATTGTGGAAGCTTATGATTCATTTACTAGACACATCCAAACAATTCTCATTATTACATTTTTTTCTATTCTTTTTCTCCATTGCTTAGATATCATCTTTAGGCATCTATATGCATTAAAGATATGTTTATATTAAGTACCTTACAAATTCCATTAAGCATAATGTTTTCATAACTGATTAAATATAGACCTGAAATTATAAGGGCCAACAGAAAAGAAAGCTTAACTGTGGGATAACAATAATAAAAGGATGTGTTTAAAAATTGTAGTTATCTCAAAATGGCAATCAAAAATTTGTTTTAAAATTAATTGTTCTTTGTAAAATGTTTTATGTATTCCTTGTTTTGAAACACTTAATTGCGTTCAGAATTGGAGTGGTTAAGAACTACTGGAAGACTAGATCATTTCTATCCTTTTGATATTTGGTTCTGAACAAAAAGGCCATTCTAATCCACACTGGTGATTTTTAATATGTAACAAGAGACTGCTAGTTATTCCAGATAATTAGCACAGATAATAATCCAAAGAACTATGTTATTAGTTCTTCATGCCCACTAAGGATTTGGAATTGGGTATCTCAAATAAGAGCTCCACCTTAAGCAGATGGCAAACTAGTTTTAAAATTCACAAGAGATTTCAAAGTAGATTGTGATATGGCATAATGGTGTGATTTTAAAGGAATGTAATAGGATATACTCAGATCTCTTGTGTAAATAAAGAAATGTTTTGGAAGGGAGTTTGTTTGATATAGTAAAGAGACAAATTTTCTAATTTTAATGAAAACTTATACAATTTGCATTATTAAAATGAATTTTTATCTGCATTTTTCTAAGTTTTCAAAAGGATCGTTATATTACAATTTTTTTGTTTTTAATGCAGCAAAATGCTCACAAAAATGTAAACGTATCTAAATAAAGAAACTATTATGGATAAATGTGGATAAATGAGCATATTGGAAATGATGAATGTATGAAAAATGTATAATTAGGAAGAAATATCACAAAGTATGTACATTTTTTTATTCACAAACTGATGGAGAGAAATGTATTGCACTAAGGATAACATTGGCATAAATATACTTGAATGAAATTGAACTTAATGGATTTTGCTTTTCCTACTGTTATATATGAAGTGTTAAAAGTAAAATATTCTTCAAGTCAAGCTTGACTGTTGATAAATATGTGAGTGTGTCTATCTTGCTATTTTGGCAAAAATAAACTTGAGTATTATGCTTTCTTATAGGGTGTTTGACTTCTCAGTTTAGAGCCTAGTTTTAGGAATTTTTTGTCAATCAGAAAGTTGTCTGTAAAAAAATACGTACTGTATTCAAAAGCCTGATTTTGTCCCATAACAAAAGTCTTAAAAAGTGTAAATTTTCTTAGCATTTAATAATACATGTATTGTATGCCATCCAGAATTGTTTTCGGTCAGATGGGCACCCATATACGTCTGATAAATAACTATATAAAGTAGCCTCACCTATCATAATATTATACAGAAAGAATAAAGTGAGTTGTTGAATCCTTCAGCTGCAAAACTGCAATCCTACCCCATCTGCTGACATTTTGGAAGACTGCAGCTTAATCCAAATTACAAATGCCATGTTTAAAATAAGATATTATTCTGTGCACATATGTTCAGAATGTTTAGAAAATGTCTAAAGGAAAAGCCTTAAACTTTATTCAAGCATATATTCAAACCAAATTCACTAATGGATATAGCTAATGGATCTAATACATTTTTTCCTTCATAGAATAAATAAGATCATAATAAATATTGTAAAATGTCATATCCAAATAATTGGTACTTCAGTGGTCAAGGTAGGAAAGGGATCATCTAGAACAGGGGTAGTCAACCTTTTTATACCTACCGCCCACTTTTGTATCTCTGTTAGTAGTTAAATTTTCTCTAACCGCCCACCGGTTCTACAGTAATGGTGATTTATAAAGTAGGGGACAAAACCCCTACCGCCCACCATGAAAGCTGGAACACCCACTAGTGGGAGGTAGGGACCAGGTTGACTACCACTGATCTAGAATGATATACCTTAGTGACTGATTTCCTCCCTCTTCAATACACAAACTTTTGATTTGCACAAATCCATAGAGTTTAAAGTCTAGTTTTGAAGTTGTGGTTCATGACATCTAAACCCAAATGTATAGGAATTTCAGTTCCTTAGTTCAGTCAAGAACTAGGGATAAAAGCAAGAAGAAGAAATGAAGTAGAAATGATCTGCAGGATAAAATTGTAAATTCAGTACATTATGATACATACATACATACATACATACATACATACACCATGTTTCCCCAAAAATAAGACCCTGTTGAGCTGTATCATTACTGATGTCAGGGTTCCGGCAATTGTCCTAATTAAATCATGAACTCGAGCCAAGCTTCAAAAGATTCTCAAAGATTTATCAGGAGCAACATGCCGGCATTAATCCTATGAAGCCAATTCATAATTTATGTTCACCTGTGACCCTGTTCCCCCCTCTCCCCTGGGTGTGTCATAAATCAGATTCTCCAATGAAGCACGTTCACGGGCTGGGTGTCATCATTCACATTCTACAATGAAGGGTTTTCGTGGGTGGAAGATCCAGTAGCGTAGGCTACAATCTTTGTAAGGTAAGTGTGGAAAGTACTTCTGGTTTTAATTATCCCTCCTACTTATGGCAACTCGAAAACAGGTATAGGAATACTTTACGAATTAACAGCTGACATGGTCAAAAAAGGATATGCATAATGACCAATCAAGGATATGCATCTCCATGGCATTCAGTGCTTTGGGTGGTTGCTCAACACTCAGTGCCATACAAGGCTATTGTGCTAACCATAATTCTATACTCTTTTGATTTTAAGCAAATTGGTTTGTTCCTTATTCAGAAAACTCCATTAATCTTCCACCACAGCTATGATGCATTTCCCTTCTCACACACTTCCCCATTAATACTGCTGTCACTTTGCAGATGGTATACTAATAACGGAAGGTGTTAGTCTTCACTAGATCTTTGCTGCTTACTATCTTTGATAGTAAAGGTACTAGGCTGGTCTCTAGATATTAAATCTTGATCTTGAGATGCAAACGAAATTGGCAAAGATGGATATTCCATGTCTGAACATAATACTCCAGTCCTTACCTGGCAGAAGCTGCAAGCAGGATGCATCAAGTATAGTAGAGAAATCATAATTCTTTCTTCTGATTTGACACTGCTTATGTGAATGTCTGAGTAATTGTATATTCCCATCTTCAATCCCATCAAGAAGAAAAGGAGGACATAGTCCCATCAAATGTATTTAGTATCCAAATACATCAGTGCTAGTAAATGAGAATTTCTGAGTAGTTTTATTTATTTTTCCAAAAATAATGACAAAAAAGTTATTTTCCCATCAGTTCAATCATATTATCAGCTAATTAATATCCTCTTGTGGCTGCTATATACTGCTATGACTACATTTCATATTTCTCTTAATTCAAAATTAGAATTGCATTTTTTTGGACAAGAGAAGTAATGATAGCAATTCTGAGTTGAACAACAGGTGTTATACTTTGTCACAATTGTACAAAACATGTTTAAATCATCACATATATCTTGTCTTTTGCAGGATGTCCCTGGATACAATATCTTGAAAACTATGATCTGTTGATCTAATCTAGGTTTCTCAGAGACTTTTGGTACTATCAATCATGATAGGTTTCTGTAAAAGCATAATGGATGGCTAAAACCCACCACCACCACACAAGACAGTATTTCGATGGCTTTATCTTTATTTACCTAGCTGTCTCCAGAAAAAAGCACTGGGTGATTTCCAGGTAAGTCCAACACCAGAATTTTAATTTGATTCTCTAATAATTATACTCTAGACTGCTGGAGAATACATTTTGCCCCTTTTGCTAATCTCTGGCTTTATATATCAAGTTACATGAAATTGAGTGCCCTAAATAATCTTAAGATGTCCAATTCTATTTACTCTTTTCATCAAAGCATTTTTTATCTGGCTGCTTGGACAATGTGCTTCTGAAAGATGCCAGAATACACAAGGACAAATCTAAAAAATAAAAGCAAGTTATGAATATTTTAGTAAACAAATAACACAATATAAAGTAAAAGAAAGCACACTCATATATAAGTAAAATATGTCTTTGCAAAATTCTTCTTCCAGAAGTATTACTGACTTGTCTTGTCATACAGCTAAAGCATTTCATTAACAAAATTTGTTTTATTTGTAGAATTGTCCTTGATAAACAACTCATGAAGAATATCCTGTCTTTCAAATCGTAACAATTTGGAATAGATCATGTTATACTTTAATTCTTGAACACGTTTAATTCAGTTCATTTACTTTTTTAAAATTAAATTCTATAAAATGTATTATGTATATATAAAACAAATATCATGGTATCTTTTCTTCTGCTGTACACTATTAGACAAGGAAGACTGATTTGCAGAAACAGATGCAATAAAAATGTTCCTTGAAATAAATGTTATGGCACTTTCACAACCACTGCTGAGGCTATTATTTTATCAACAGTTATAGAGTTGCTGGGCGTGTTGGTTTGTTGAAACTGTGTACAGAAGAAACAAAGAAAATTTGATATGAGATTATGGTAACAATGAAGCAAAGCAGAAAACATAATTAATAGAGTTCAAGTACTGAAGTCAAGTTATCAGAGAATCACTAAATGAAATCTGCAGTCAGCGTGAAGACATTGTATTGCATTAGTTGAACATTTGCAGTAACAAATGCTTTTCACTTCATTTAAAAATACAAATATGAATCATTCCATCCTTTCAAATTATTTTTGTATCTTGCTGTTTCCTTTGAAACTTTTTTATACAATTGTAAAGAACATTTCTGAATATTCCCCATAGCGTAATATAACATTTTTTTTCTACCATAGCAGCACATTTTATGATAATAAGATGATAATCCAAAGGGTAAAACACAATACAGCAATCAAAATAAGTACAAATAATTAGAGCCACCTCCATCATGTGGAAAATATCCCACTTGGGTACCACTGAGCACTCTGAGTCCATTCACATTCAAATGTAGTCTTCCTACAGACTAATCTCTTAATCAGTGAAATCACCACTGCTATGAAAGACACCAAATGAGAAAAAGCTAATATATCTTTATGCATCTGTGGTGATATCCTACACAAGTAATTTAAAACGAACACACATGAAAGGCATAAGAATATCTGCAAGACAATAAATAGTGTTTGGTTATTTCTGAAAAGAATCTTTCAAATAGGAGGGAGCAAATACAATGATTATAATGTATGTTTAGAACTACCAGCTTAGAAATCAAGTACTGCTTTTCTAAATAAGAAGAAAAATGACAATACATCTTAAACCAGAATTGTATAGATTTTTGAAAAACAAGAAAGTAATATAAAAATAAAGACTCAACTCCTTTTCATCAAAGGGGTCATATAATGTTGCTATTAGGAATAAATTATTATAAACAAATGATATGACTGTTCCATTTGATTATATGTAGTATTTGAAAAAGTAACAGAAAATGTTAGCATTAATAACAAATGTTTCAACATATGGTAGCAAACCTATCAAATTATCTGTAATTTAAAGTAAGAATTGATAACTTAATAACTCAAATGTATTTTGGTTCAAGAGCACAAAACACACAGTGAAATTTGTTAACAAATCATCAATATTTGGCAGCATGGTCCTATTTCCATTTTTTTAAAAAAAGAAGTTTAAATTAATTGTAATACACTTTCAATGTGCTTGCAATACTAAATCTGTTGCAATATTTTTATGCAATTAACTGTCTGATTTGGCACTGCACAGTGGTGGTATTCAGCCAGTTCGCACCAGTTCAGGCCAACCAGTAGCAAGGATTTTAGCATGGGTCACCAAACAGGTAGTAAGTTCTGGCTGGCCACACCCCCAACCCGGTTGCCCAGTCACCGCTGGCTTGCTTGTCCCACCCGCCCGATGCTCACTTACCCCACCCACCTGATGCTTGCCCCTTAAAGTATTTCTTTTTTTTCCTGATCATACGATCACTGTGCTGGGATTCCCCTAGCTGACTTACTGCTTCGTCCAGGAGGATTCCCTCAGGCCCAGGAAGGCAAAAAATGGAGTGGGGGGGTGCTACGCGCCCCCTCCAGGCTCCATTTTTTTTATTCCCAGGATAGCTTCGTGGGAGCAAAAACAACCTCTCAGGAGGCTCCCCTGATGGCCAGAAGGCCCCAAAATGGAGCGAGGCTCCATTTTTTTCTTTCTGAGCCCCAGGGGAGCCTTCAGGGAGCAAAAATGCCCCCCAGGAGGCTTGCCTGAGGCCCAGAAGGCCCAAAAAACGGGCGGGGGGCTGCAAAACAGCAAAAAAGCAAAAAAAGAAGCTACACCCACCCAGTCACATGACCACATCCACCTAGCCATGCCCACCAAGTCACGCCCACAGAACCAGTAGTAAAAAGTTTTGAATCCCACCATGGCACAAACAAGACAAACACAAATTTCAACAGGTAATTAGAACTGCAGGGAAAAAAATTGCTACCAGTCTGCCTTCCATTGAGGACCTGTATAGTACATGAGACAGAAAGGGGACTGTGAATAGCAATAGCAATAGCACTTCAACTTATATACCACTACACAGTGCTTTACAGCCCTCTCTAAGAGGTTTACAGAGTCAGCATATTGCCCCCAACATCTAGGTCCTCATTTTACCAGCCTTGGAAGGATAGAAGCCTGAGTCAATCTTGAGCCAGTGAGACCTGAACTGCCAAACTGCTGGCAGCCAGTGATCAGCAGAAGTAGCCTGCAATACTGCATTCTAACCACTGCACCACAGTGGCTTTTAAAAAAATATGTGAAAATATCTACAGACCCCCACTACTGTTTCCCTCAAGACAATGCCAGGGCATTTCTTCCCTCAAGACAATGCTAGGGCATTGCACACCAAAACAACCAGATACAAGGACTGTTTCCCCCCCTCCGCCCATGCCATTATTCTGGTAAACAACTAATTCCTACACTGTCAAACTACCAGTTAGGGTATTATTATTATAGGCTGTATTATTCTCATCTTTTCTATTACCTATTTCCTTACCTCGTTATGACTATAACTTTATTGCTTGTATCTTATGATTTATATTAATTGTTTTATTTAATATCTTAGTATGATTTATGTTGATTGCTTATTTAGTATGCTATGACTATCACTGTTGTATTTTATGATTATGATCATGATGTATCACTTGTTTCTTGTATGTATACAGCACCGGAGACAAATTCCTTGTGTGTCAATAAACCTGGCCAATAAAGAATTCTGTTCTGTTCTGTTCCATTCAGTTCCATTCCATTCCATTCAAGATGTCTGTTACATAAATATTTTACATTTGTTAAGCAGAACTTTTTGATGGCTTCCATATTAGATTTTGTTAACATGGGACAATTTAATGAAAGGCAAATGTCTATTTCTATTTAACCATGAAGGTAACTTTAACCTTAATGTTCAGAAATAAATGTTGCTAAACATTAACTACAAATAATAAACAATATTGTGTTTAGCTTATGAAAACTGAAGAACTATTGGGAATCAATACATCAGGAAAGTTGTTTGTGTGTTTGTGTCTACAATACATAACTTTTCTTTAATTTCATAAATAGGAAAATGAAAAGCACTAAACAATTCATCTGTCTATGATTAAGGAAATAAGAGAAATAACAAAATTTGAAAAGTTTAGTAAGTAGAATATTCTGACTTCTTATATCAAAATATCTGAAGGACATTTTCAGAATGAAGCATTCTGCAAATGAATATGTATCTTGTAATAGAAAAGAGATTTCTAAATCCTAGATGTCACCTAATATACTTTTTAAAATGCAAATAGTTCAGATATTGTTTATCAAATTTGTACAGCCTAGCTCATGGAAAGCAACTCTGGGCAGATATAATAATCCAATTGTAATGTTCAATATGGTGTATTTTCATGAAGTAGAATATTGCTCCTGGATGGATAGATTCTAGAACAGTGATGGCTAACCTTTTCGTTGTCACGTGCCAAAAGTGTGCGCATGTGTGCCTATCCCACCCCCTGCATGCATGACCCTCCCTGCATTGTGCGCTTCTGTGCATGTGTGTGCATCTCCTGCATGCGGCCTGCCCCCACACATGCATGGCAGATACCTGACAATCAGCTGGCTGGCGGGAGGCACGCACACATGCACAGTGGATCTGTTCTGGGCAATGGCTCGCATGCCAGCAGAAATGGCTCTGCGTGCCATTTCCAACACATGTGTCATAGATTCGCCATCATGGTTCTAGAATCATTGATTTGAAGATTAATTATTGATTTCTAAATGCAATATAATAATTCAGTACCCCTATTCCCTACTCAGGTGCTACACAAGCAATTACCAGAATATCTCCCTTTTTTGTGTTTATAGCAAGTGTTACAATGCCTGTTTCACTAAATGTTGAACCAAGTTCTCAAATACCATATTGAAGGAAGAATTTGAACTAGAAACACTAGAAAATTAGACAAAGCATATCTCATCTGTAGTGAGTTAAAACCATGTCACATAAGTCCAGTTTGCATTGATATCGATATCGTGTCTTTTAACACCAGGTCAGTGGTAAGGAGAGCTCCTCTGATCCATGATTTAATCCTGGAGGAGAGGGCCGACCTGGCATGTATTACTGAGACCTGGTTGGGGCCGGAGGAGGGGGTTCCCCTCATTGAGATGTGCCTCTCCGGGTTTCAAGTGGTGCACCAGCCGCAATCTCAGGGCAGGGGCGGTGGAGTGGCAGTAATTGCTCATCGGGAATTATGTCCACAGGAAGGCCCTGTTCTGGAGATAGACGGGTTTGAGTCCCTCCTTCTGAAGTTGGACCTAGGGGTTCAGGTGGGCCTGTTGTTAACATACCTGCCTCCCAGCTGCATTGCAACGACCCTGCCTGGGCTTCTCGAGGTAGTAGCCGGCAGTTGAGTTCCCCAGGCTGATGGTGCTTGGGGACTTCAATCTGCCATCCCTTGGCGAATCCTTGAGTGTAGCCCAGGAGTTCATGGCCTCCATGGCAACCATGGACCTGACCCAAGTAGTTCAGAGCCCGACTCATCGGGGGGGCACATGCTCGATCTGGTTTTTATCTCTGAACAATGGCGCCATGATCTGATATTGGGGAAAATATTGGGGGAAATAGTCACCCAGCCCTTGTCATGGTCAGATCATTCCCTTGTAAGATTGGACTTCCTGATGACCACTCCACACTGCAGGGAGGCGGGACCGACTAGGTGGTTCTGCCCCAGGCGCCTAATGGACCCAATTGGGTTTCAGAGGGAGCTTGGGGAGTTTCCGGCTTCCCTTACCTGCAGCTCGACTGAGGCCCTGGTGGAAGCCTGGAATAGTGCGGCCACCGGGGCCATAGATCGGGTTGCGTCTTTGCGGACTCTCACCGTCCGTGGACCTCAGAAATCTCCTTGGTTTACCGAGGAACTCCGGGGGATGAAGCGGCGGAAGAGATGCCTAGAACGCCGCTGGAAGAAAAGTTGGGCTGAATCTGACCGGACACTGTTAAGACGTCATATTGATGCCTATCTAGTGGCGATATGAGTGGCACAACGATTATATTGGGCCAGTCTTATCACGTCTGCAGACTGTTGCCCGGCCTCCCTGTTTCAGGTGACACGCTCCCTCTTAAGTTCTGAGGAGGCGGAGGAACCCCTACAGGGAAGGGCCGAGGAATTTGTTCAGTTTCTTGCAGATAAAGTCGCTCAGATTTGGTCAGACTTGGACTCTGGCTGGGCAGAGTCCACCAAGGTGGTAGAGGCAGGTCTTAGTCCGGTTATCTGGGATGAGTTTGTCCCGGTTGGACCTGATGATGTGGACAAGGCCCTGGGAGCAGTGAATGCCACCACCTGTTTACTGGACCCATGTCCCTCCTGGCTGGTTTCGGCAGGCTGGGAGATGACATGTGGCTGGCTCCAGGAGATTATAAACGCTTCTTTGGGTGAGGGGTGTGTTCCCCATGCCTTGAAAGAGGCTGTGGTTAGGCCCCTCCTCAAGAAGCCTTCCCTGGACCTGGCTCTTTTAAATAACTTCCATCCTGTCTCCAACCTTCCCTTTTTGGGAAAGGTTGTTGAGAAGGTGGTGGCGCTCCAGTTCCTTCGGGCCTTGAATGAAGCTGATTACCTGGATTCCTTGCAGTCTGGTTTCAGGCCCGGGTACAGCACCGAGAGGGCTTTGATCGCACTAGTGGATGATCTCTGGTGGGCCCGGGATGGGGGGTCTCCCTCCATCCTGGTGCTTCTTGACCTCTCAGCGGCTTTCGATACCATCGATCATGGTATCCTTCTGGGTCGGCTCAGGGGGCTGGGAGTGGGGGGCACTGTTTTATGGTGGTTCTCCTCCTATCTCTCTGACTGGACTCAGTCAGTGTTGGTGGTGGGGCAGAGATTGAGCCCTAGGGCCCTGCCATGTGGGGTCCCTCAGGGTTCTATTCTCTCCCCACTCCTATTTAATATCTACATGAAACTGGTGGATGAGATCATCCATCGACACGAAGTCGGGTATCATCAATACGCTAATGATACCCAGTTGTACATCTCTGTCCCTGGTCAATCTAGTGAGGCCGTGGAGGTGATGTCCCGTTGCTTGGAGGCTGTGAGGGTCTGGATGGGGACTAATCGGCTCAGACTCAGCCCTGACAAGACCGAGTGGCTGTGGGTCCTGCCCCCTCGGGTTCCAGTTGATTATCCACCTTTGGTACTGGGAGGAGAGAAATTGCTCCCCTCAGAATGAGTTTGCAACTTGGGGGTCCTTCTGGATCCACAGCTACAATTTGACCACCATCTTACGGCTGTGACCAGGGGGGCCTTTGCACAGGTTTGCCTGTTGCGCCAGTTGCGACCCTTCCTGGATCAAGGGGCTCTACACACGGTTGCTCATGCCCTTATCACCTCCCGATTGGACTACTGCAATGCGCTCTACATGGGGCTGCCCTTGAAGAGCACTTGGAGACTTCAGCTGGTGCAAAATGCGGCCGTGCGAGTGATTATGGGCGCACCTAGGGGCGCCCATATAACACCTATCCTCCATGAGCTGCATTGGCTACCAGTGGTCTTCCGGGTGCAATTCAAGGTGCTAGTGACAACTTTTAAAGCCCTTCATGGCTTAGGAGCGGGATACCTTCAAGACCGCCTACTGCTACCGTATGCCTCCCAGCGCCCGGTTAGATCCCACAGGGAGGCTTGCTCCGGATACCGTCAGCTAGACAATGCCGGTTAGTGGGGCCGTGGGCGAGAGCCTTCTCTGTGGCAGCTCCGTCCCTTTGGAATACGCTCCCTGCGGAGATTAGAACCATCCCCAATCTACTTGCTTTCTTCAAAGCCGTTAAGGCCTGGCTTTGTCGGAGGCATGGAATTGAGACCTCTGTTCTTCCCTCATGTATGTTTGGATGGTATGAATGAGTTTTTTGATTTTATATTGTATAGGCAACTGTTTTTTATCTTGTTGTATGCCGCCTCCAGTTCCCCGATGGGGGAAGAGAGGTGGGATATAAATCTAATAAATACATAAATAAATAAATAAATAAATAAATCTTCAATATTCCTGAAAATTAGGCAGCCCCTGTCTTCGATGGACAGGCTGTTAATCAAAATGGAAGTTAAATTCTATATAAGTTCAGACATATTAACTTTGCTGTTTATGGTATCAGATTTAAAAATAGTGAACAATTATATGAGTAATTTAATAGTAGTCTTGATACTTTTCTAGCAGCTGAAAAGTCTAGATGATTTTTAACAAATCAGATAGACTGATGTCTGGATAAGCAGTTTCAGTTATCAAAATTCCTGGCTGAGAAACAGGAAGAGAACTTATTGTACAAAAATATAGTTAAGTTAGCATTGAATATAGCAACTATATTGTGTTAACAATCTTAGGTTTCATATAACAAAAATATAAGGGATAATCATAGAGTTTGTAAATTTATGATACTGCAGGTATAGATAAAAATTGTGTATTTCTTTACAGAAATGTGAAGAAAATCCTTGAATATAAATTGCATTTAGTTCTCAATTTTCATGTTTCAAGCTCAGCAAAGGCATAAAATGTACATAAAACATTAATGAATCTGGCCCTGACATTTAAATTCTATACATTTTAATGTCCCTTTGCTTACCTTTGACTCCTTGGGGGTCCTTTTGCTATATACAATATCTAGCATTGAAGTTTGCTCATATGTTTGATTCACCTTACAGGAAATATGCTAGTAACTATAAATATTAAAATAGTACAAACAATATAGCCTTTAAAAAAATGAATGACAACTTGAACATTGTGACTTTTCACAACAATACTGTTTATAATATCATCCTTACATAAAACAAATTTAATTCCTTGAGGCTGAACTGTAAAAATGAGAATTTAAAACATTATTTTGTAATTCCCAAATACTATATTAATATAACAACATGAAAATGTTTTTAAATACCATTTGCATTTGTATTGCATTGTTCCCATGTCTCTGATACACAGCATGAACCTAGACTCCCTTGGTAGGTAGCCTTCTGTTAGTTGATGTTTCTAAAATTATCTATGTTCTTTGTAAATTGGTGGTATATGAGCAAATTGCCAAATGAACGAATAGATAGTTAGATGGTTGGATAGGTTTTAGAATACAGCTTATGGAAAACATCAGGACTTTCTAATTAATAGCAAGAGAAATTCTGAATAATATTTTTATACTGAGTTAAAAACAATTATAGGAAAAGAGCAGAATAATAAAATAAATGGAACATAGAATTCTTGCTACAATTGCTTTTATTCCCATGCTAATATCTATGTTATTAGGAATATGGAAATAAAAATCCAGGACTACTATTTATGTCATCACATTCATTGTATGTAATGAAAGGCAATAGAATACAGTGAAATGTTTTCTCTATAAAAATATGGTCATTGCAGCAAACTGATATATCAAAATGTGGTCATGTATGGTGATGTCATAGCATAAATCCCTTACTTATATAGTATATTTGTATTCTAAAGTCTGAGGTAATTAGTAATAGTATTTGCAGTATGTAATTAAGGTTTAAATTTTGCTACTCTTTCCTTGTTCCCTCACAAAGAGAAAGTTCTCATTAATCTGGAAGCCTTTAAAATCAGAGAAAGCTCAACAGGTAGATGGAGTTGACATTCTTATCTCTATTTCATATAGGGAACCCCTAATGAGAATTCTGAAGGAATTTAATTTCCATTGTACAGTATAATTTCCATTGTACAGTACAAAACGAGCCTATTCTGTCGCGGCCCCTGACCTCTGGAACCAACTTCCCTTGGGGCTCCGCCTGGCCCCTGACCTCCGCACCTTCTGACATGATTTGAAGACCTGGTTGTTTGACCAATCCGGGCTGTGACCCTTCCTGGGTGAGGTGGTTTTAATTTTCAAGTATTTAAATTGTCTTTTTGGGCTTGTTTTGGTTTAATCTTTTCTTAATTATTTATTGTTGTTACTTTTAGCTGTGAGCCGCCCCAAGTCTTTGGAGATGGGGCGGCATACAAGTCCAATAAATAAATAAATAATAAATAAATAAATAAAAAGGCCATTAAAATGGGAAAAAACTCACTTAACAACTGTCTTGCCTAGCAACAGAAAGGTTGCATTCAATTGTGGCCATAACTACTGCACTGTACTATATCTCCAACTATTAGCTTAATTCACATTTTCCCCCTAGAAAAAACACTAATAGAATCAAAACATCCAACAGAATCAAAATATTTTCTGCTTATGTAATTTCTGTTAGGCGTATGGAAATCTGACTAAATGCCAAAGAAGTGCTATAGTAGCATCTACATAATACATATTCTAATTCTTTAGGCCAAACCTGCAAGTATCTATTCAGTCTAATCATTTATATATAGGCTACCGAAAAGTATTCTAAAATGCCTAGGGCTGCCATCCCACACTAATGGTTAACACATTTTTTATATATTTAGAAGTTTGGGAAAATACAACTTTATTGCAATTTCTTAAATTAAAACCATCAACTAAACTTACGGATTGATTTAAATTACATGCTTCATACACTGTCCTCATTTTAATAGCATGATTTGTTCTTATTTTTACCAGAGTATTCCCTAAAATGTTCATTTAGAATAACAATAAACTATATTTTGCTTGTTATTTCTAGCAGTGTTTTACAGTATAAAGAACAGACAGTAATACCCTTCAATTTAGAAGATGTATGCATAATGTAATTTTGTAGTAGACAACAGATTATTTCTTTTTATATAAATAGAAATTCAACTGCCCTCTCTAACTGCCAATTGAAGCTTCCTCAGTAAAAAAGGATACTTTCGAAAAAGAATATTAAATTATAGAAAATAAAATTAATAATATATAGAAAAATAGTATAGCCATTTTAAAGTTTCAGTTTATTGCGAAAAGCACAAACTTTATAAATGAAAACAAAGAAAGACACTGAATTTCCATTCAGCAAATTCCCTGCTGGGGGCAATATTACTCCACTTGTCTTGAAATTACAAGACAAAAAAATCTAAAAAGAAAAAACAAATAAAAACAAAAGCCAAAGACAGTAAGAAAGCATTGAATATGTCACAATGAAGCATTTTTAGTAATTTGAAATGCAGAAAATCATTGGCATTATGGTATGTTACATTTTTTTGGTAAATAACTGCATCATAATAATGTTATATTACCATTCTCAATTTACTACAAGTTGCTATTGATAATATTTTCTGGAAAAGGCTCTGATGCTGGGGGAAGTGGAAGAAATGACAACTAGCAGCAAGATGGATGGACTTAGTTGGAATGGCATGGATACACCATTGTGACAACTGCGACAAAAAGAGCCTTGGTGGTTCAGGCTGTTAAACATCTAGCACTTAGCTCCAGCTGCCTGCAATTAGTGCAGGCTCGAATCCCACCAGGCTCAAGGTTGACTCAGCCTTTCATCCTCTCGGGGTAGGTAAATTAAGGACCCAAGATTGTTGGGGGCAATAAGCTGACTTTGTAAAAATGCTGCTTGGTAATAAGCAGGCATATACAATGGAATGAAGGCTATTGCTGAGCGCATTGGGTTGTACTCCAAACATTGTAAGCCGCCCTGAGTCTCCGGAGAAGGGCGGCATATAAATATGAATAATAATTAAAAAACTGAAAGACCAGGTTAGATTGTCATGGAGAAAAATCTGTTTTCAATGTGTGATTGGTAGGAGTTGAAAACAACTTTATGGCACATAATCAATCAATCATTGATAACACCATTACAATCCAGTTAGAAATCTACCATTAGATTTTAGTCTCCTCTTTTTCTACCTTTGTCAAAAAACAATCTCTCCCTCTCTGCATCCTGTCATTATTTATTTTGTTTGTTCATTGAAGCACAAATACCATACAAGGTACTTGGTTTTATAGATAAACATCACAATCATTAAGACTGAAAAAGTTATCAAAACATATTAAATACAATTTAAAAAGCATAGATAGCTCCACTTTGTAGGGAATCTAAAGTTTAACAGAAAATAACTAAAAGAAATGAAAAAGGAACAAATAAAAGCAAACAAATATATTCTAGAAGGATATTGATGGAAATCAGGCTTAATTGTGTGCTGTCACGTGGTACTACAAAGAATAAAATAAAGTAGTCAAGAAAAATAATCTTTTGGTATATAATCACATTCACAAATTATTTTCATGTATTAATAAAAAACCAACAAAGGACAAAACGGATACATGAAACGCACTTAATATTAGTATTCTGCAGTGCAATGAAAGGAGCACTTTAATTTCAAAAAGGACGGTTCCCTTTATGATAATATGCTTAGCAAAGCACTCTTTTTGAATGCTTTACCCTGCTGGGATGAATATGCTTGCATTCTTCCTGCAGATCTTCCCATCAACTAAAGAAGTAGAAGGAGAAAAGCTGCACAGTTCATCCCTGGCACCCTACATGAGTTAATTTTTTTTAACATACATAATATGCACTTATTTATTTGTTGGTTTACTTGTTTGTTTTATTTAGAGCACTTCTACACTGTCAACTCCACAAGGATTCCCAGTGGTTTATAAGAAAGCTGCACATAACATTTGCAAAAACAATTAAAAGCATACACTCAGTCCAAAATCTGGCATCCTATCAGTGATTTCCTTACCCCTCATCAGATTAAGGCTATTCAGCACAGCTTGCTTTCATTGCTTTCTGAAATACTGTTACGAAGAACACAGATCAATTATTCTGAAGCAAGCTATTCCAACAAACTGGGGGATACCCACAGAAGTATCATTATCACCTTCTTCTCTAATGTGGAAGGGAGATTCTCAACATTCCCACTTTTAGAATGCATATTTTTTAATAGACTCACCCATCACAGGAGAGCCAGTTTGGTATAATGGTTAAGGCACAAAGCTAGAGATTGAGAGTGACTTCTAACCCTGCCTTATGCACAAAGCCAGCTGGGTGTCTTTGGGCCAGTTACTTTCTCTCAGCCCTAGGAGGAAGCAGTAAACCACTTTTGAAAACCCTTGGCAAGAAAACTGCATGGACTTGTTCAGACCACTACCAGGAGTCAAAAAGTGACCTGAGGTTGCACATGAATGTGTCCTCCCACATCTTTCACATGTATACACTTCTACAAAGTATACATTTGCATATTAGAAACTAAATTGACCATTGATAAAAAAGATTAATTAATTTGTTTGAATGTTTAAATTGCTACAAACATTTTCATTTAAAGCAAAATGATGATTATGATGATTTTACATGTTTAGAGGTTGCTAATATCATTACCAGGATCCTGTATCATAGTATCCTGTCAATTAAAGAACTTATCTCCTAGCTTTACTTGCAGTTTTCTGTTGATTTACCTCCTGCCTATTTTTAGATATCTCATTACTATATTTTCCCAAAAAAAGACCTGGTCATTTACATTAGGGCTTATTTTCAGGGAAATATGATATCAGTGTGATCAGCATGGTTGGATGCTCCACCCCGGTGCACACACAAGAGGCGGAGAGGGTGTAGGGGATGATGGTGTCTGGCAGCAGCCACAGCCCACTGTCCCCTTTGCCGGTGCACTCTGGGGCTGTACAGTTTGCACTGCGCAGGTGAGTTTATTACCTGTCCAAGTTGCATGCAGAGGCACAGAGGAAGGCACATGTTCTTGTCTACCAGATGCACTGCACTACAAGCAAAGCCAGATGGTGGGCAGTGGGCTGCAGGAGGATCATCCCACATGTGCAGTGGAGCTGGAGGATGTTGGACAGCAGGGGCCAAGCGTGCAGGGACTGTGGTGTGGTGCCACCCCAATTCTGCCATCTGCCTCATCTAGCCTTGTGGTAGTGGCTATGTGGTAGTGACTATAGAATAACTGAAAGTCTTCTGGAGCAGCAATTTACATTAAACCAAACATTCACTGCAAGTATGTAACCCAATTAGATCAACTGAGATTCCAGAATAGTTGCATCCATTAGTGGCCTTTTGAGAAGACAGCAAACCACTGCCTCAAGAGTCAGTGGAATCACACTCTATGTCAAAGAGAAATTGACCACCTTCAAAACTCAACTGCACATTATCGGTACTTCCTGGGAGATCTTAGCAAAGCAGGAGGAGCATGGATCTAAATAAAGTTAGCTGAGCTAACAGTCACAAGAACTTTGTTCACTTCTTCAGAAACAACAAGATCAAACTCCTTCCATTCCCAAAAGACTTGCTCCATGGCAGAGTCTAACTTAGCACTAATCCAACTGATATCCATCGGATGCTAAGTGTATTTCCCACAATGACTTTGTGAGAGAAGCTCTAAACCATCCTTTCCAGGACCATTTGAATCATCCAAAATAAGGGCACCAGACATCATTTGTGAACCCAACAAGGGTGGAAATATATTGATATTTTACTATCATCACAATGAGGTGGTCTTTAATAATAGTATAATCCATTGTCAATCACATTCACTCTTTGTCTCTCTCTAACAGCACTCCAGGTATCTCTTCATTTGCTTAATCTTCTTCAAGCCTTCCATTAATGGAGGTGAACTGTGGAATCCCATAGACAAGAAAGGCTGTATAGGACTGAACAAAAGCCCCAGTTATGTTCTCATTCCAGGCAACCACCAGAGTTTCAGTCAGACTCTGCAGCAGCCCCTTGGGAACAATCTTAAGTTTCTCTGACCCAATTGGCTCTTTCAGTCACCTGGAGAAATTTGACTGAATGAATACAATCTTTCTGTAGTAAAGGATAGTTCCAGAAAATGGAGGACGAGAAGAGAATGATTGTGTAATGATAGGGTACATCTCTTCTAAGCCAGGTGACATTACCACTGCTCTGACATGAAGATCAAATCCAGTGTGTAACCTGTTACACATTGAGTTCATGGATGATCTAGGACAGATTTGTCATGGTGACCATGAACACAAATTACCTTGGACACCACACTGAAAAAAGGCAAAGAAGTTTCCCAGAACCATAAGCCAGGAGACTCTACTGACAACATAGCCATGGCTTCAAGAAACTCAGATAGAAAGGTTACAGGTAATCCTCGATTTATTACCATATTTCAGCCCAAAATTTCTGCTGCTAAGTGAGATATTTGTTAAATGAATTTTGCCCACTTGATGAGCTTTCTTGCCATGGTTGTTAAGTGAATCACTGTAGGTGTTAAGTTAGTAGCACAGTTAAGTGAATATGGCTTTCCCAGTGACTTTGTTTGTCAGAGGGTTATAAAAGGTGATTACATGATCCCAGGACACTAACTGTCATAAATATGAGTCAATTGCCAAGTGTCTGAATTTTGATCACTTGCCCATGGGGAGGCTGCAATGGTTGAAAATGTTTAAAATGGTTGTAAGTCACTTTTTTCATGCTGTTGTAACTTTGAATGGTCACTAAATGAACTGTTGAAAGTTTATATTATATTTATATATATTATATTTTATTGGACTTATATGCTGCCCTTCTCCCTGAGGACTCAGGGCAGCTCACAACATTAAAATATGAATACAAATAAATTAGATAAAATACTATTAAACATTAAGCCCAATAAATTTAAAACCCACAAACTAATATAAAAACAATTAAAAAACCCATCCCACTCTACTACAGTCCAGGCCAGATTGCTGAAAAAACCAGGTCTTCAGGTCGCGGTGAAATGAACGGAGGTCTGGGGCTAATCGGAGCCCCAAAGGGAGTTGGTTCCACAGGGTGGGCGCTACCACAGAGAAGGCCCTACCCCTGGGGGTTGCCAGCCAACACTGTCTGGCCGATGGCACCCCAAGGAGGCCCTGTCTGTGGGAGCATACAGGGTGAAGGGACGTTGATGCTGGCAGGAGACATTCCTGCAAGTACCCCAGACCCAAGCCATGCAGGACTTTATATGTTATCACAAGCACCTTGAATCTCACTCGGAGGGCAGCCGGCAACCAATGCAGCTCATGCAGGAGGGGTATAATGTGGGAGTATCGGGAAGCTCCCATCACTGCCCACGTGGCCGCATTCTGTACCAGCTGAAACCTCTGAGTGATCTGCAAGGGCAGTCCCATGTAGAGAGCATTACAGTAGTTGAGTCAGGAAGTAACAAGTGCATGGGTGACTGTGTACAGGGCATCTCGGTCCAGATAGGGGCGCAACTGGTGCACCAGGCGAACCTGGGCAAATGCCCCCCTGATCACAGCTCCCACCTGATCCTCCAAACTGATCTGTGAATCCAGGAGGACCCCCAAGTTGTGAGCCCTATCCACAGGGGGCAACACCTCTCCCCCCATGACCAATGATGGAGATGCCAGTACGCACAGCCACTCAGTCTTGGCAGGGTTGAGCCGGAGCCTGTTCCTACCCATCCAGATCTGCACTGCATCCAGACAGCGGGACATCACGGAGAGGGCATCACTGATTTGGTCCGGGGTGGAGATGTAAAGCTGGGTATCATCTGCATATTGGTGATACCTCACCCCAAAACCACGGATGATCTCACCCAGTGGCTTCATATAGATGTTGAACAGGAGAGGCGAGAGGACCAACCCCTGTGGCATCCCACAAGTGAGGGGCTTTGGGCTCGACCTCTGCCCCCCTGCCAACACCAATTGTGAACGACCCGAGAGGTAGGAGGAGAACCACCATAAAATGGTGCCTCCTACCCCCAACCCACCGAGACGCCACAATAGGATACCATGGTCTATGGTATCAAAAGCCACCGAGAGATCTAATAGGACTAGAGCAGAGGAAAATCCCCTGTCCCGAGTCCTCCAGAGATTATCCATCAGCGCGACCAATGCCATCTCCGTGCTGTACCTGGGCCGGAAGCCCGATTGGTACAGATCTAGGTAATCGGCTTCCTCCAGGAACCTCAGAAGCTGCTGAACCACCACGCTCTCAACAACCTTTGCAACAAAGTGAAGGTTGGAGTCTGGACGGAAGTTATTCAAAATGGCTGGGTCCAAGGCAGGCTTCTTAAGGAGGGGTTTTACCACCGCCTCTTTCAAGGCGGCGGGAAAAGAACGCTCCCTCAATGAAGTGTTGACTACTGCCTGGAGCCAGCCACGTGTAACCTCTCTGGAGGCATAAACCAACCAAAGTTGAGGACTATCTGTACTTGCAACAGGAAGGCTAATGTTGCAATAGTCCCATGTACCCTACCAGCCCAACCTAAAAACTAGAGTGTCACACCAGGTGATCTGCAGAGCAACAAAGTACAAGTTGTAAAACATTTTACTTTCAGCAGTTTAATATATTTTTTAAAAAAGCCAAATCTAGATCCACATCAATATTTACATCCTGTAACTCAGTGTCTTTTTTATTTGATTCTTTAAAAAAAACATCCATTAGGTATTGTGTGAAAGAGTGGACTGACATTACTGATTCTAAATGCAACATGTTGAAGAAGGTAAAACTATGCAAGATCAGTTGTTTGTGTATAGTCATTAGTTATCTCTGCATGTTGGCCAGGAGGAAAGATTAGCAATTCTACTGTGAATCTGTCTAATGTATTCTTCATGTATTTTTCTTCATATGAGTTATATATCTAAAAATGTCCCTATTGGTAGAATGAGCAATCCTAAAACAATAAAATTCACAAAGCATATTGTCTAACGTACAGCTGCAAATTGCCTAGGAAAGACGATCTTTTGTGGAGTATGATTATAACAATCAAGTGCATTGCCATAATATCTGCAAATCTTTTTTGAGATAAAAAGTGACTGAAAAATCTATATTGATCATGTAATGACAATGTGGGATAAAAGTCATAAACTATCTGAAGGAAACAGAAATGACAATGTCAGATCCTTAAAAGTGATACTGCCATTCAATTGGGAGAAGGGGGGGTTGAATTTGATTCATTACTATTGCCTGTGACAACTGTTATTTTATAACTTGTATTCTGGCGCCGGAGTGCCCTGAGATTTTCTCACCTTGGGGAATGTATTGGTGGGAGGGCCATGTGAAAGCCAACAGCCATGGGAATGCCTGCTTATCTGTTTATCAGAGCGGCCGGTACAATAACATCTTCATATCTGTGGATTGGCTGAATCCGCATCTGGTTGGAAGGAGGGATCTCTACTGCCTTAATTCTAATTGTCTTGCCTAAGGGAATTCAGACTCTGCTTTGAATGACTTGCTTTAACTTCTGCTCAGTAAAAGGTTCCTTTGGAAATACTCAGTTTCAAGAGTCTTCACTTTCTTGAGATAGGAGGAGAGGCCATCCTTAACAGACAAAATGTAAGATTTCTATATTTCTTTTCTTCAATGTTTGAATATAATAAAAGAGAATAAAAGTATGTAACTATACCCAGGACAAAACTTTCCACTTTTATGTAGGGATTGATGACAGTGAAGGGTGGAGATGCTTATAATTTAAATTCAGTTCTAACAAAGTCTTCGTGAATAAACATCTGCAGCTGTCCTGATTAAATGAGGAGGCAGGCAAACAATGTTATTGTGATGTCTGGTATGCATCAGTCTGAGAAAATATTGTTTGTTCTGTTCCTAAAAATGAAAGGTTGCAAGTTTTGTGTCATATGATGTTTCCTTTAAAAATATGATTTTTTTGGTAAACAAATAAGAATGAAATATAGCACAATGAAAGTGGATACATAGAAGTTTGACTCATTTCACCAAACACCTATTGCTACATTCCTAAAAGTTGATTACTGACCTCTAAAAATCATATCAGTATTAGTTACTCTAGTTAACATGTTTAAGCCCTGCTATTTGGACTGCCCAGTAATTCAAGTGTGAAACCTTCACATAAAAGGGAAGCAAGATATTTATTTTGATCTTAGATCTGACCCAGTACAGTTTTTTATTGTATATCCATAGACTACTCACTGATATTGTCTGAAAGTTCTTTCTTATATTTAAGATCTAAATCTTTGCTTTTCTGCTTTGAATACATATGATCTTAAGAGGAACAGGAAGAAGAGGATTTTGTAGAAAATTGCTACCCCTAGAGAAAGCATAAACAATTTATTCAACTTTTTTCCATAATAGTTGATCTCTAGGTACGTCACATACAGCTTCTTCCTCTTCAGGCAATAATTCCAGTTTGTCAATAGCCTTTTAAAGCCCCAGTGCACAGAAGTGGATAAAGTATTCTATAGACAACAGTAATATAGGATAGTACATTAGCTTTTTAAGCTACTTCATCTTATTATATAGTGCTTCATTAGTAGCGATGATCATTGTTGATGTGGCAAGCATTACTAATTAATGATTTCATTCATTGCTTACATTTTTGGCATTGGACAATGAGTTGGAGTATATCACCTTTGTTGATTTCTGTAACCACAGAAATAAAGCTAATTGCCATTGATTTACAAACACATATTATCCAGCAAAAATTTCTGAAAGCACAGTAGTAGCAATTAAAACAATGTACTAGCATCCATCAATTCACAGACAAATATCTTGAAAAATACATGTGTTTACAAAAAATACCCTATATTTTATACCACCATATTCCAAAGATTCACTGCAGTTTTCTATTTGGAACAAATAATAATTGGGAATGTTACATCACTGTAAACCATCAATTTACTATACAAATCTATATTTCAATCTTACCGTCATCACTATTACACGTTACAAGGACCCCATATCCATTCTAAACAATTTAGATCACTTATCTAAAGTAAGACTTAAAGCACTGTGATAGAAAGCAGTTCCACGTGATTGGTACCATTAAAAAAAAAAATCTTCCTGCCTATCTAGCCACAGTTGTGAATCTAGAAGGATTCTATGGTATGGTTGTTAGCATATACAGAGTTACCATTGGAGTAGATAGACTGCTAGATGGTGTCTTATTATTGTCGGTATTTGTGTTTTTTTATATACATTTACAGCCTCCAGACACCCGGTCAAGACCATCACACAATTGGCCCAGCCTGGGAATGACATCATAATATGCATAATAATGATTATAATCAGCATAATAATATTTCACCCCAAACTGAATATGATTTTCCCCAGCAGCTTCATGTCAATAGTGAATTGTAGGAAAAAGAAAGATGAATCTCATATTGGATTAGCCAAGAGGTGGACCTGTCCTTCAAAAATAAGGTCTAGAACTGCACATTCAGAAATAAGCAGAAACACTATAGCACTCTGTATCCCATGGTAGCCCAGAAGGAAGCCCAGTAGCCCAATGATAGACCTACTAAATTCAACTTAAACATGGAAAGATTCCTGAAAACTATTCCAGCTCTCTTAACTTACCTACAAGCTTTCCTAATGTGGTTTACATCCCATGCTAGGCCTGAATTCTAAATGAAAAATGGCTCTAAAGCAGGTAATCTACTGTTTAAGGGTGCGTTGCACTTGAAGTCACATTATCTTATCAATATTATCTAAAGAGAATAATATAATTTGGCTAATCCTTAAAATTTCTTTAATAATATATCTATGTATCACCTTAACAAATAGTGAAAAAGGGAAAAGAGAAGTTAAATAAGAGAAAAAAATTACTTCTAAGAAGTCTTTTTTATTCTCATTTACAAGAGAGACATGAAGTCATTTCTCTTTATGTCTCCTTCTCCAAGTAAAGTTGAAAGTTAGAACTGAATTCTATTACCTTTTGTTATCAATAAATGCCATATAGCTGAAAGAAATTTCTTTATATGGAATTTTATTCCAGTAAGGCTTACCTTAATTTATCTATAGAATTGTATGGGAAGGAGGAGATCCCTGAATGCATGATTCAAGGCAATGGGAAAAATCAGCCCTTTTTGAATGTTAATATTTCAAGTGCTCCAAAGTTTAAAGCTCCTGCTTTTATTGGCATTGTTGTGACTTACATTGTTTTCTTTTTTTAAAGTAATAAAACATCTTTATTTTCTTTCTAGAACATGTTGCCTTGGCTTGTTCCTTAATTCTATTGATGATTCTCATTTTGAGTGACTAATGTTACAAATCATCTTGGAACCATTGCTAACTAACACCCCAGCAGAAATCCAGTCTTCCTGACTGGGAATTCAATGAATATAAGGAGCACCATTCAGGAAAGCTTGCCACATATAGTCTTCCTGTAACTAAGGCTGTTTTTTAGGCAGTTTCCCTTTAAATTCTCAGAAAAAATGTTCTCTAGGTCTGTGAGGTTAAATCATTGTGAGCTACAGCCTGAAGATAAATATTAAGTTCACTTCAGGGAAAAGAAATAGGCAGAAGTTTAGAGGCTACATGGAACAAGCACAAATTTCTTCCTGGATGAAGAAAACTATGCATCCTGTTTGTTTCCTCAGCATGAATTCAAACAAGCATTACTGCTGAATCCAGACCTTTTATACTGTAATCTGACTTTTTGAAAAGTGTAATATTTAGTATGTTTGTAACAGTAAAAAAGAATACAAGAGAAATAGATACAGGATAAAATCAGAATAGAATAGAACAGAGCAGAACAGAACAGAACAGAACAGTACAGAACAGAATTCTTTATTGGCCAAGTGTGATCGGATACACAAGGAATTTGTCTTCAGTGCATATGATCTCAGTATACATAAAAATACATTCATTAAGAATCATAAGATACAACACTTAGTGATAGACATAGGATACTAAATAAGCAATTAATCACACTAAGAAACTAAATAAAACAATATAATCATAAAGATACAAGCAACCAGGTTATAGTCATAAGTGAGAGGAGAAGGTTATAGGAAGGATGAGAAGAATAACAGTAATACAGTCTTAGTAAATAGTTTGACAGTGTTGTGGGAATTAGTTGTTTAGCAGAGTGCAAAACGTAATCACCGAACCGTTAGTAACATCGGTTGAGTAACATCTTTACTCTGGATGGTGAAGTTGCAGAGCAACTATTACTTCTAATAGTTAATGTAATATGCTTATTCTGAATATATATCAAGATACAATCCATTGTGAACAAGATAGAATTATATATTATTTTAGATCTGTGTGAAGATCAATCCTCCAATACCAGCACAACTATATTACAGAATTAAAAATGACTGCATACTTCTTCAAAGTGAAATACATTTATTATTTGTTTATTACATAATAAATTTTTATAGTTACATGAATGCATTGTGTAAGACAGTTACTAATTAGCCTGAAAAATTGTTTATCCATAAACTTCAAATTTAAAAAGCACATCAATACCTTGATAAAATTAGAAATAGCTTCAAAGAAAACCTAATTCAATTTTTAGTTTCTAAGCATTGAATCTTTTCATATTGATACTTAATACCCAGATAAGTTGTATTATACATTAATTGAAAACAAAAGACACAGGAGCCACTCTTACCCTTGTCCCTCTTTGACATACCCAATTTCTGATATTCTACTGCTTGTTACTTTTGCCCTTTTTCCCTGGCAAAAAGGGAAAAAAAGTATATGGCTAGCAGGCAAACTCATTTTCCACTTGTTTAATTACTTTTACTTATTATTACTTCACAATCCTTTGTAAATTTTGAGTACATGTACTGAAAATGAAATGAGGTTCTGGGGGAGAAGACAATATCTAAGGCTATTGCATGCTATCTTCCATTTATCCTAGGCACATGGTGTTGTGTTGAACTGAGCAACAGATAAAACAGTTAAGTAGGGGTGAGGGAGGAATTAGATACAAAAGCATCCTAAAGCCTAGCTATTAAATAGTACAGTATAAATATATAGAATGCTTGAGTTTAGGAAATGTTTCCATTTCATAATAAGGAATGTCCATTACCATATTATTATTTCAGTTACTTTTGCTAAGAAATATTTTTAGGTTGAATAGAAAAAGACTTGTGGAATTTAAACCTAGCAATTTATCAATCATATGGAGCAAAATGCCAGATTCGTTTTGGGTAGAATTCATGCCAGATTTCCTTTACCTCACTTCTTGTTATAACAAAAGCACACCCAGGGTCTGAATAATTAATGCTAGTAAAAAATATAACAATTGAGAATTGAATACATTAGCGTGCTTGCCAAAAAATGGCAACTCATTCACAGTGCCTCAAGCTCTTTAAAATTAAGTAACTGATTCACCACTACTCAGGGAATTTGGGAAAAATATATTTTGTCAGATGACATGAATGGGCCTGGAAAATGTGATAGGGAACACTGCAAAAGCATTTGGGATATTTAAGAGACTTTAGAATAACTAAAGATGGAGTTATGATGACAAATACTTTCTTAGATGTATGTTTGTTTTTAATTCACAATTAAGCAAACACATTTATTTATTTATTATTTATTATTTGGACTTGTATGCTGCCCCATCTCCGAAGACTTGGGGCGGCTCACAACTAAAACAACCACAATAAATAATTAAAAAAGAATTAAACACATCACAAGCCCAGAATAGTAAATCTAAAATTTAAGATAATTTAAAAACCCATCCCCGGGAGGTCACAGCCAGATTGGTCAAACAGCCAGGTCTTCAAATCATGATGGAAGGTGCGGAGGTCAGGGGCCAGGCGGAGCCCCAGGAGTAGTTGGTTTCAGAGGTCAGGGGCCGCGACAGAATAGGCTCGTCGCTGGCCAGGGCACCGACCAAGCCTTGCCTGTGTGCTCGCACAGGGTGGTTGGCACTCGATATCGGCCAAAGTCACTCCCTTAAGTATTGAGGACCCATGTCGTGTAGGACTTTGTATGTTAAAACCAAACATGGCACAGGACTGACTAGAAAACTTACCACAGTGATTGTGTTCATACTGAAAAATGATCATTAATAGAATTAGTAAAGCAAACAAGAGTGATAAGTGGTCCTGAGTGTGGGATAGAGCATTCTGACAGTGTCAAGAAGAAATGAAAGAAGTAAAAGAAACAAGACTGAAAATAGAATATCTGAAATAAGGGAAAGTACAAGTCCCCTATAAAGCATGCAAAGATAGATCAATATACAACCTGAATTTGTAGAAAATGTAAGTAATAAAATATTATGGACATGTTGCTTAGGACAGAATGAGTAGTGAGAGATACGGTAGTGGAAACTATGTATGTGTTTAAGTGAAACAGGCTTTGGTGAGAAAAAAGCATATAAGAAAAATGAGAACAAGAGGAATATACACAGACACAGATTCAGATACATACATATATTGTATACATGCATATAATGTCTTTACTTAGGAAAATAATAGTTGCAAAGAAAAGAAAATAAACAAAAAGAATAAGGAAGAGTTAAAACAAAAAGAGACAGAGTAAAAGTAAAACCGTTTTGATTGATATATAGCATTGCTTGGAAGAAAATATAAAAGAGCTAAAGAAAAACCTGCAAGTAGAATGAATGGAAATAAAAATACAAAAGTGGTGAAATGATCTGTGATAAAACCAAAATAAGTAAATGCTGATTGCAATAGTACAACCATGAAAACTATTATATTATAATTAAGTGAACTATTACATTTTGCTAAATAGTTTGTAAAATTTTGATATTTGAATGTCTTATTTCTTCCACCTAATCAACTCAGCAATGTTCTCTCTCTGTCATTATTTATAGAGGTAGTCCTTGATTTGTGACCACAATTCTGCCACTAAGTGATGTGGTTGTTAAGTAAATTGTGCTGTTTTACAAATTTTACCATTCAGCAAATCAATTATTAAGTGAATGACACAGTTGTTAAGCAAAAGTGGCTTTCCCCATTGACATTGATTGTTTGAAGTCTCCTGGGAAGGTCACAAATGGTAATAATGTGATCCTGGGACACTGCAATTGTCCTAAATTCATACCAAAGCCCAGTGCCTGAATTTTGATCACATAAACTGGGGATGCTGGAACTGTTGTGAGTGCAGAGATCAGTCACTTTTTTCAGTGCTGTTATATTTCAAATGGTTGTTAAACAAATATTTCCAGGTTGAGAACTACCTGTATGCACTTTTCTCTCTCTTGAATTCACACACAAACATAGTTATACATGTGAGCTTCAACATCTCAATCTTCTCCTCCCAGATAATCTTAAATTGTCACAACATACATTGTGCCGAACTGTTAAAGGGTAATCCAATTTATTAAACCAGGCTCTGGTTTTGCACCTTTGAAAAAAATGACAGACACAAAACTTATCATCTGACAATGTCAGGTTCTTGGATTAATAGAAATGCCTTGTTAAAATACCAGCTGGTTTCAAGGCACACAATATACTGCAAAAAAAAAAAATGACAGTTCAAAATGGGAAAAGATTTAAAAAATCTGACAAAAATTAATACAGATTGTCACAAGAATTAAAGATCATTCTTTTTTACTACTTATATCCTGTTTTGCAGCTCTCAGATCTCTCAAGGGAAAAGTTATAATTATTTAGGAATGGACAGCATCTTTACAACTGATTTTAGCAAAAATATAGCAAAACAGCAAAAAGGATATACAATTTGTTAACCAATGTCATGATAAATGGAAGAAAATAAATTAATGCCAAACACTGCAGATAGTATTAGAATACTGTCAATAAAACTTCCAGTCTGAATTTTATAAGCCTGTAAACTGTAGTCATGTAAAAATTTACAATAATAAAATGAAAAGTAATTTTTCCCTTTAAAAAATATGACACTCCTGCTGGGTGAACAAGGAAGAAATAGATGAAATGAGTACAAATAATCTTACTAATAAATCAATAAAACCAACCTATGCAAGATCAAGATGTCAAACCTATTTATGTATTATTCCACCTGTGAAAATTTAATTGTGGTGTTTGTCATATGAAGGCTGCTTTACTCATATGAACACACTTGGTGACAAAGGCCTTTAAAGGTTTTGCACAAACCTATTATAATTTTATATCACCTAGTAAGGCTGTATTATTTATTATCCTTTTCAGCTAACCTATTATCTATTTTCTTAGATTCTTATGACTATAACTTGTTGTATCTCATGATTTATTGCTTTTATTTAGTAACCTATGATGATTTATGTTGATTGCTTATTTAGTATCCCATGACTATCACTGAGTGTTGTATCTTTTGATTTATTGTATTTTATTATTATGATCATGATTTATCATTTGTTGCTTGTATGTACACTGAGAGCTTATGCACCGGAAAAAAATTCCTTGTGTGTGTGTCCAATCACACTTGGCCAATAGAGAATTTTATTCTACTCTATTCAGTGGGACATTTGCTGTTTCAGATTTGCAAGATTGATGTCAGCCTTCCAAGTAGACCAAATAAGAAACACAGCAAGATAAACTAATTATATTTTATTATCAGGCTGCATTAATAGGATTTTGCAAATATGGAAGTATAAATCTCCCACTGTCTCTTTTTACCACCAGATAAGTTAGGGAGAATCTTTTCTAGTTTCTTTTTCTACCAATTACTCAATTGTGTAGTCAATACTCCACCTATTATGTCATTCCCTAGGCAGTATCTGTTTCCCCTGCCTTCCAAGGTGATTTTCAGGTTCCATTACACATTCTTTGCCACACACAAAATTGTTTCAAACTGCAGCTCAGAATTGTTACCCTTAAACTCTGTATGACTTAGTATCAAGGAACTTTCAAGATCCATCTTCTCCAACCAGAATCAACACAGCCAATCCATGTGTCCAGGAGAAAGTAAAACCCTACTTCAACTAAGTACACATGGTTGAGATTCAGAAGAACTGCTTTTTAATAGTAGCACTTGTATAATGTTTAATTTCCCCTTGTACAGTTTCCCCTTATAAATTAGTCTGGCCTCCTTATTGCTAGCCTTCTGAAAATTATTGAAAACCTGTTTAAAGGATTTCTGTCACTGATGGGATACTTGTGATAGATTCTTAGTTACTTTTTAAAAATCTTTTTATGTGTTTATTTTAGTTCTTATTTTAGTAGGCTCTGATTAATGTATGCTCTTAATTATTGTAAAAAAAATTACACCAGTGGTCATTACTGTAAATTAACAAAAGTTTGTTGATTGCAATACATTTGATAAATGAATTAATTAAAAGAGCTCAAGGATTACTATGGATTACTTGCATCTAATACATAAATAGTTGGAATAAGAACAGCCATGGCACAAGGCATTTTTTCACAATTATTTCTGAATATTTTATGATTTGGATGTCATTTTAAAATTAGAATAAAGGTAATACTGTCAAAAAGCAACAATATGATTCTATATACTTATCTATATTATATGTTGTATTATGAAAATATGATTTAAGTATAAGATAATAAATCAGTGCAAAACCTTTAAAAGCCACATTTTACAAAGTGTATTTATATGAGCAAAGCAGCCTTCACATGACAACAGCCATAATTAAATTTTTACTCTTTTTATTTAGGATACTTCTAATGAAAATGAATCAATATGTTTGATGTCTTGATCTTGCACAGATTTAGGTTGATTATATTGATTTGTTAGTAAGGTTATTTGAGGTAGAGGAAAGATGAGAAGGAGAGGAAAGAGGAGGGGAAGAAGGGGGAAGGCAGGAGGAGGAAGAAGAAGAGGGAGGAGGAGGAGGAGGAGGAGGAGGAGGAGAAGAAGAAGAAGAAGAAGAAGAAGAAGAAGAAGAAGAAGAAGAAGAAGAAGAAGAAGAAGAAGAAGAAGAAGAAGAAGAAGAGGAAGAAACAACTTACCTTTTAACAGTTTGGCACTGTATATGTTCTGACAGTTTAGGATTATTTTGGAGGAAAAAACTGTGAATCTTGTATAATTGTATATTATATTACTTATGGGTGCAAGAGAGAAAAAGTAGTGCACGGGTAGACCTCGACATATAACCATTCATTTAACAACTATTAACAATTATGAGTGCACTGAAGAAAGTGAGTTACTACTGGTTTTTTCATTGATGATGATCCCAGTATGATCAAAATTCAGGTAGGTGTCAACTAGAGTGTATTTACAAGAGTGTCTTGGGGTCTCTAACAATCATTATACATTCCTTTTTTATATATTGCTAAAAGTCAGTATTTTAATTTCTGTCAACAGTATTGCAGCAGAAGGTATTTCAGTGTAAACATAATTTTTATCTTGGTCAGTACCATATTTTATTTTAGCAATTATTAAGGTAATTATGATTTTAATATGTTTGTTTTTCAGCCAATATAGGGATTTGTTTCATCCCAGAGCTCAACAACTGCCAAATTACATTCAAGACAAACATTCAGAGTTGTATTTGTAAGCAATTTACCATTTCCCTAAATACCTCTTTTATTTATGTATTATACATTTATAACCTCCCTTTCCTATGGAAGCACAATGTTATATGTGTATATAAGCTTTTAGCTCTATGACAACAATGTTGTGAATATGATTGACATAAAGTCATCAAATGAAGTACCTAATGAAGCAAGAACTTCAATTAACTTGGCTTTCCTATCCCAGTGCAAGATCACAATCACAGTATACATGAGTTAAAGATAATTCTCAGCTGATAAGTCAAAGCTGGGCAAGGCAGACTACAATGAATAAATAAATAAACAAATAAACAAACAAATATGGTTACATATTTTAAACCACAGAGTTGTACCAACATGCTCCAGAATGTTTTAAGAGGTTTGATAGGATATTGTAGCCTAAAGAAAGCTAGTTATAATGCCTTTTAAAAATTAATTCAAGTGATACCACAAAAATGACATAATATCTTCGTGAAACGAATTATAGTGAACTAAAACACTTACTGTTGTTTTCTTGTAGTAATATCTCTCTTCGCAAAGCCACTTTGAAGTTATTGCCTGTTAAAAAGTCACAAAAACATGAATACATTAATTTAAAATATAATAAACTCAGAACTAGTAGACATAGCTAATAAGGGTGCTTTATATACAAAATTGGAAAATAGCAACTATAATAATACTATTTCAGCTTCACCCCATGAATTAAAAATGACAAAAGCAGGACAATTGAAATTATCATTTGATTCCATTAGTTTCTTAGTAATAATTCAGGAACACTACTTAGGCTTTCATTCTATACACACTTTCATGGAAGTAACTATTACTAAACAAAATGGGACATATTAATATGTAAATTATACATGTGAAATCCAAAGCTCTACTATTTTTCCTAGAATGGTACTTTTATTCTTCTTCAGTAAATTTATAACAGTTTTCATTTACTTATTTCTTCAGAAAAAGAAACCCATTTTACATTGTACACCAAATATTCTATAATGGGTTGTGGAGGCAAAATAGTAGCCAAATCAAAACCGTTAGGAAAAACAAAGAAACTAAGCACCTTGCTCCCTTGCTTCTTTTAAAGGGAAATTTCTATGGAAAACATTGTAGAAATTCTTTACTTTTACCTTTACTTTAACTTCTTTGGAAAATATTGGAGAAATTCTTTACACATTTTATGAGATCAGGAGAGGGATAACCATCATTCACAGATAGAAACCATGTGTATGACTTTTGGCTTTTAGTTTATGATTCAATGTACCACTATACCTATAAGCATAACTATGTAGATCATGGAGGATCATAATCATCATTACTGCTTATCTAGTTAAGCAATTTTATAATGGAAAGAACAGTCTGCATATTTAACTATAATAGCCCAACTATCAAATTCAACATTCTGCAGTAGAGGTATAGAGGTGGTCAACAGTTTTAAGTTTCTGGGGGTGCAGAAAACTAACAATCTGAATTGGTCTCTCCACACGTCATCCTTAGTGAAGCATGCAAACCAGCACCTGTATTTCCTGTGTTGGATGAGAAGAGCACATCTTTCTCCTTCTATCCTGGTCACTTTTTACAGAAACATGATTGAGAGTGTTTTAACAAACTGCATCACTGTTTGGTTTGGTGGCAGCAGTCCCTCAGATAGAAAATCTATACAGAGAGTGGTGAGGACAGCCAAGAAGATTATAGGATTCGCTTCCTGTTATTCGGGATGCTGCTTATAAGCACTATTTGCTTAGACCTCAAAGCATTGTTAGAGACATTGTTACACCCACTTTATAGTCTATTTCTCTTGTTCCCTCTAGGAGGAGGTTTCAAAGTATTTCTGGCATATTCTGTAACAGCTTTGTTCCCTATGCCTTCTGTGTGGTAAAGATTCGGTTTTCTCACCATGTATATGTATACATCTGAAGTAGACTATGTTGTTTCTCTGTGTCATATAATATATGTAGGTATATGCATTATTTATTTATTTATGTATTTATGTATTTAGTCATGTTTATCTAGTGTATACTGGAGGTGATGAACCTTTGAGAGCTATATGCAATGAAATTTCATTTTAATGTATGCCAATTATCGTACATTCAAAGTGACAATAAAAACTATTTAGAAATAGAAATAAAATTCTATTTCTATTTCTATTCTATTTCAGAAGACTACTGGCTTAGCCTTTTGATCAAAAAATATTATTTGTTTCCCATGTTCCCATTTGTGGTAGCCACTCTGCTTCTAAAGAACGAGAAATAAAGTTTGAAGTTCTCTCTCTTGCAGGGATAGGAAGTTTCAAAGCAATCTGAGAGGAAAAGAAACAGGTTTTATTAAATCTACTGAGTATACAATTTTAGAAGAAAAAGTGAATGGGCAAGAGGTGCAAATAAGGAAAGGACGTGAAGAAAGGTGTTCTTTGATGCAAAGGAAAATTAGTCACTGCCCCATTATTGACTACAGGTAGTCTCAAGTTACAAATGGAATGGAGCCTACCCATTCCATTCGTAATGGAATTAATGGGAGTGCATCTCGTACCTTGAATAGGATCACTCCATCTTTTTGCCCATGCATTAGCTAACTGAATACAAGGCTCGTTAAGTGCACATGAGGTATTTCAGGGTGTGGAAGGTCATGGGGGGCCTACTGATAGAACAGGTCACCTGCCTAAGATAAGCTAAGGCCTTTCTGACTGACTGAAATACCTCATGCTCCCCACAATTACTTCCCCCAACCTCCACACAGAATCACTTACATTGTGAAGATCTAATAAGCAGTCTCCTCTCCAGCCTCTCAGCAACGTGTGCCCCTCTGCAGTTCCATCCAGGCCTCTGCAAGCCTTGCCAAGGAGGTTGCTGGCCAACATAGGGCTTCTGAGGGGTGAATCCCTTCCATTCTGTACTCCGTGGGCCTTTCCCATCCCACTGTAGGCCAAAATAGGATTTCCAGGGGCTGGATCCATTTCAGCATGCAATGGGCCAGGGAAGGCCCACAGAGGGCAAAACGGAGTGTTGGAGAAATGGATCTGCCCCTCCATTTTAGCCTGTAACAGGCAGGGGAAGGCCCGCTGAGGGCCAAAAAGAACTGCAGAGGGGCACATCAGCTGAAGGTTGCTTGCTAGATCTTCACAAGGTTAGTGACCCAGCGCGGCAGGTTGGGTGGGAGAGAAAGCAATTGTGGGGAGCATAAGCCCCAAACGGAGCTTCTGAGGGGTAGGTCTGCTCTTCAGAAGCTCCATTTTGGCCTGCAACATGCCAGGCAAGGCCTCTAGAGGCCCGAATGGAGCATTGGAGGGGCAAATCTGCTCCTTGGAAGCAGGATGAATGTAGCAGAGCTTCTGTGGTTGTTTTTAAGGACGAACAACTGCTGTGGTGCTGCAAGATTCATAGTTTTGGGACTTGTTTGCAAATGCTAAGGAGTGCTTATCATGTAACTTTGAACAGTCACCCTCATAACCTGGGAATTACCTGTATAATCTTCCTACACATAGTGAAGACTGACAGGAGAATAACTCACCAATCTTACTGAGTATGGGTAAATTCAAAGCATATTTATATAATTCACAGAAATTATAATCTCTTTCTAAGTGTTTTAAAGAAATAGTTTTGTGTGTATCGTAATGCTTTGTGTGTTTATGTGCATATAAAAATCAATCAAAGTTAAAATGTGCCATATATACAAGAAATTTATTTTGATAATTAAGTATTATTTAATTTTTTCATTAGCTGTAGCCCTACCCAATTTTTTGATGTCCTGTGGAATGCAAATAAATAATAAATGCATAAGCATTTAACAAATGTATAATATGCTATACATTTCTTGGGAATGAAGATATTCACAATTCCTTTTGACAGTAACCCTGGTTGCTAAGATATGGTTGCTCAAGGATTAGAAATGTGTTTTAGTTGTATATATTTTTCACTTATCCATTTATTACTTTCTTCTTTTTCTGGTAGAAGAATTGAAAGACTAAAAAATTTAAAGATTTAAACATTCAAGAAGCTATTAAAGACCTGCCTTTATCCCAGGTTCTGTGGCAGAGTGAAAGTTGTACCTTTCCTGGGTTTGTTTTGGGATTTTGTTTTTGTATTGTTTCCAGGTGTGTGTGTGTGTGTGTGTGTGCACCAAGAGTCATTGAGAGTCAAGTGGCCAATAAATTGTATAAATAAATAATAATATAGTTATAATAAAAATAAACTTCTATGAAAATCACTGTAAGCGGCAGAAAAGTTAGACTAAAATAGAATATACTTTGTGCACTACTTCTGCACAAAGTATATTGTGCCTACAAGCTGTCTATGGATTATAACACGTCCTATTAGTTGTGTAAAAGTTAAAATAGCTTGTACATTTTGCTAAAGCTGCAATAAATAGTTTCCTAAAGACTTTCTTACAGCTTTTCTTCTCTTTTAATATAAGCAGCTGAAGCCAGATTTTAGCATTTCTAGCTGCATGAAAACCAGGAAGTGGGATTGATTGCAATTTCTTCCAAATCAAAAGTGTCAAAATCATGGCCCAAGCAGCCGGATGCACATGCACAGCTACACCCACCCATTTTTGTGAAGGAAAAAAAGTTGCATGACAATGTGAGTTTGACATCCCTATTTTAAATGCTAAATCTATATACAATTAAAATTCACATTGTTTTGATCTTTAAATAGGCAGCATGGTACAACATAAGCCACCATTTTTTAAATCAATATACCTCAAATGGACTAACTTACAGAATGAGTCCAAAATCTGAGAACCAAGACTCCAGAGGAAATTAAATTTGGGCAAGTTGTAGCTGCTTCAGGTGCTACTGGTTGCTATTGCACTGTTGTTCTCATTTTCAACTTTCTATTATAATTTCCCAGGCAGTTTCATAATCCCACAAACCTCTCTCTCACCTCACAGCAGATACTTACTTGCCGGCTAGAAGGGAAGGGAAGATTTTAAATTTTCTCTGCCAGATTCCAATAAGGAAATTCAGTGGGGAAGCTAGCAGGAAGTTGGAAATTGCTCCAGCTCCTACTGCTGTTTTGCTCCTCCTTGGTCATTCTGTTTCTCTATAAGTAAGTAAATGTTTCTGAAAGGATAGCCAATGGGAATGTCAACTTCTTCTTAAAACTCTTTTATGACATGACATTGAATCTTGTTTGGAAGGCAAAGAAAGCTATATATTATTCATCTTTTCTGTAAATACTGTATGGATATGAAGCATGAGCAAAATTTCACCCCCTATAGATGATGCTTTTAAAACATTGAAACAACATTCTTGATATCCACAATCCTTGTGACTTTCTGTTAAGTTTGCATGAAGAGACAGTCGCGGAGTGCTTCAAGCTCTTTGTTTATTAGTGACTACAGCTCAGAACGAACCCACTTTGGCTGGGCTGCGGCTGCGGCTGCTACTTATAGCCAGCAGCCGCAGTTGCCAGCCAATCAGAGTGCAGGGTTTTCCCGCACTTTTTAAACCAATCATTTCTTACATTTTACAAGAACAGTTCAAACTAAACCAATGACTTTAAACCTGCATACATAACACTTTCCATTGTTACTTTCCATCACAGAAAAAGGGGAGCAAAACAAGCTTCCCTGCAATATACTTTTTGTTGTTTGGACAATTTAATGGATAAATGCATTTCTGAATTAAGATTTGAAACACAAATTCCTTCTCCTTGTGCTTAAGGCACCCCATAGTTCATCATTTAGTCCTTAATGATACGATGATATTCTTTGTATCATATTTCTTTAGAATCCAACTTTTGTTTTCATAGAATGTCACAGGGAACACTATGGCTCACATTATTTTGATCTTTGTAGATATAGACATTTCACAGCATTTGAATATCTCTTCCAAGGTCTTCATGGCTACTGTACCAAGTGCTAGTTGCAGTGTATTTTTTTTACCATCTGTTCCTTTATTTTTGATGGTTGATTCTAAAGGCAGAAGCTAACAGCACTTCAGTAGCTTCATTGTCAATTCTAAGGCTGATTGTTCTACTTGTCATTAATTTGAACTTCTGTATATTTAATTTTAATTCTATTTTTTTCACTGTGCTCTTTGATTTTCAGGAGTAGGCTTGAAAATTCTTTGCATTTTCAGCTACCAGATTAACGTCCATAACGTAATGTTGATTATTAATGTTTATTCCTCCATTTTTATATCATACTCATCTTCTTCCAATACAACTTCCCTTAATATATATTTTGTGTATAGGTTGAAAAATAAGGGGAGACTAGGATGCTTTGTCTATTCTTTTGCCAGCCTGAAGCCAGTCTAGTTTACTATGTTCTATTCATATATAGCTTCCTGGCTTGTATGTAAGTTTCTCATGAGGACAATGAGAGGTTCTGGGATTTCTATTTTTCTGAGTACATTCCACAGTTTGATGTGGTCAACACAATCAAAGATTTTTCTATAATCAATGAAGGACATATTAATTTCTTTTTGGAATTGTTTGTTTTTTCTATTATATAATATGTATCAGCAAGTTTGGTTTTTTTTTAAAAACAAGATAAAATTTTTCTATGTAGGTCCCCAATCTGCATTGGATGATCCTAAACATTATTTTACTAGCATGTAAAATATTTTTCCTGTATCTATTGTACCTTCCTTTTTGCACACGCAGTCATTAATGACATTTGCTTATATTTTATGTTGACAATATATTTTATAATGTCAACTGCAACTTTGAGAATGTTTGCCATCAGTGGATTACTGATAACCACCTGTTACACGTATAGATAATTCTATAGGGATGTCTTTATTGGTACAGAGGCTCTGATTAAGTCTGTCTTGGTCTTGAATATGAATTCAACTCATCTCAAAGAAGAGATCATTATGAAGTTCCAATAAAATGTGTCTAGTGAAGAATTCCTGGGCTTTTGCCATTTGCAGAAATAATTATGGAAAATGGATCATTCCATAATTTGTACTGAAGCTTAACTGTGCTATTTGATGTTACAGTTCAATTATAGCAATGAGATTTATAAAATTTTACAAACATTATTAGGTAATTATCTTTGGCAATGTGCAATGAAGAACCATTTGTCACATCATCACCAAAAATATCTCTACATATACAGTCTTGTTCTAATACAAATCTAATGGCTTAGTAGCATTGCTGCTTGGCATCAAGCCCATACAATTCCCTTTCATATATTATTCATTTCAGAGATTTTGAGCCTGTAGCTGCAGTAATCAGATGTAGTTCTTCCAGAAAGGGAAGGAAGCACATATAAATTCAAGCAAGCCATTTTATGGCTGCAATGAGATATTGCTGAAATCATTCGCATTGCTGCTGAGTGATTGTGAAAATGCATTATTGAGCTGCCAATAATACCATCTCTATGAAAGTTTTTGAAAGATTCACCACCATTTTAAAAACTACTAGAATAGTTATTCTGGTCTAGATTTTTTTCTCAGTAGAAGCTAAGCTTTACTATGGAACAATTTTTTTTAACAATGACTCATGAAACACTATGAATAAATGCAGTTTTAGTATGACACAATATTTAAATATAATAGTTTAAGGTATATCATTATTACAATTATTATTTATTACATTAAATTGTTATAACTTATTCATACATCACTCTAACAAAGCATGAAATTATCCTGGTTTGTTGATTAATCAGAAATTGACTGGTTTACATAATGCACTGAAAATGTATAAACAACACTTTCTAGTTTCATGAGGGATATTAACCACAAAGAAGCAAACCAAATTACAAATTAATTGTACACATCTGCATGGATAATATTATGGGATACTTAAGGGGGTTTAAGTAGACTCTTCTGCATTTCCCAAAATAAATCCTTTGCAGAAGACATTTGCAATATAAACTTGGAACAAACAATGATAGGTGTTCTTAAGACATCAGATGAATTGATACGTAATAGTAGTAAAGTGATCTTCAGAATTATGCAATATTATCTAGTGAGATATAATGATGTCTAATCACAGTTTTAGTCTATATATATATAAGCAGTTATCATTCAGTGACTTCTCCTTTAGCCACCATTCAAAGCTACAATGGTGATGAAAAAATAACTTTTCAGTCAATCATCACATTTATGACCTTCATAGATCAGAAGGCAATGGAAAGCAGAAGTATGATCTTAAGCAAAAGTCAGCATTTCACTTAATGATTGCTTCATTTAATTACTAAGTTGCCAGTCCCAATTTTGATTACTAGACAGGGACTACCTGTAGTTATTTGGAGCCAATTCCATACTGCTTAGATTTCAGTCTTTATTTATCTGCACTTTTTATAATTAGAAATTATTTATGGATTATATTATGCAGATCTGTTTTCTCCAAACTGAAATGGAAATTTCCAAATTCTACATGAGCATAGGAAACTATGGAGGAGTTCAGCTGTATTCAGGTATGACCAAGAAGTTGATTTTGATATATAGTTACATGAATAATTTGCATCCATTGAATTTTCAGGATTCCTTATTTGATTTGCATTCCCCATCAAGGAAAACTACTTCTTAGAGTTTACCAATTATCCAGGATTACAACTATATCAGAAAGTGTTTTAAAAGGTTGTCTAAAAGAGCCCTAAGTAAAACAATTCTATCTATAAACAACAAATTCGATCACAAAGTCTAAACTTAAATAGCTAGAAACATGCTAACATCTCACTAAAAATATTCACAAACAAATCTAACAGTTTTAGAAAAGAACCTGTTCAATAGCTTATTTATATTGCTACAGAGTCCTTAATCTTCTTTTCCAGTTATAGATCTGGCAGTCAGTAATGAAGAAGGAAGGTCAGTTCTACAGCAATTTCATTTTTGCTGATCTTTAGCACTTCCAAATGAAAAATTTGCTACCTATTTACTGCACACATAGAAAACTGATGTTTAAAAATAAAAAAAAATCTGCACAAATATGGAATCACTTTATTTTACTTTTACTGGAAATTGTATGGCAGTGCAAGAATTTATATGGTTAATACAGGATATAGTGGAATACAAAACAATGTGTAATATATTTGCAATTGTACATATCTGTGTCTTAAATGGAGAACTGTTGTTGCAATCCCAAAGTATTCTTTTGATTCAATAAATAAATTCTAATGGAAAATGTTATGTATGCAGGTTTGAATGTCATTGGTTAAGTTTGAACTGTTCTTGTAAAATGTCAGAAATGATTGGTTTAAAAAGTGTGGGAAAAACCCTGCACTCTGTTTGGCTGGCAACTGCGGCTGCTGGCTATAAGTAGCAGCTGCAGACCAGCCAAATCGGGTCTGTTATGAGCTGTAGTCACTAATAAACTCTTCACTGAAGCACTCTTCATGCAAATTTAACAGAAAAAATATAAAAAATGCTCTTTTAAAGTGCATTAATGAAATGGTTCACTGTTTTATATGCTGCCGAAGACTGTTCATGTATGCGTATACACACACACACACACACACACACACACACACTAATGTATGACCCTCTGAGTCAGACTTTCAGAGAAATTTCCTTACATTAAACAGAGAAACAGGTGGGCAAGAAGCAGTGGAAGTGGCAGCAAATTGCAGCTTCTTCCTAGCTTTCCCATTTAGTTCCCTTGTGGAAAGGTAGAAGAGGACATCAGAATACCTTCATTTCCTGTCCTACTGTATCATTATCTTCAGTGGTAGGATTCAAATTATTTTACTACCGGTTCTGTGGGCATGGCTTGGTAGGCGTGGCTTGGTGGACATGGCAGGGGAAAGATACTGCAAAATTCCATTCCCACCCCACTAACCTGCTTTCCAGCTCTCTTCTGCTGTGCAGGGCAACAAAAGAAGACTCAGCTGATCAGCTGGGACTCAGGAGGCAGAAAATAGATGGGGTGGGTCCAGTCAGAAGTGGTCTTTGTCAGTTCTCTGAACTACTCAAAATTTCCACTACCGGTTCTCCAGAACGGGTCAGAACCTGCTGAATACCATCTTTGATTATCTTTCTTCTTGAGTAGATTTGAGAGAAAACTACTGCCACCTATCTCCACAATCACCATATCAGACACACCAACAACAGCCAAGCCTCCTACAACTGACCCTATTTCATGGGCCCACCACCTTTGGTGATTACAAAATCAGGTGCAAGGTCTATTTCACAGAGAAAAGCCAGGAAAAGCACCAGGCCCAGACAACGTAACTCCTTTTTTCTTAAAAGCTTGTGCTGACCAACTGGCCCCCATCTTCACCGCCATCTTTAAAAAATCAATAGGATTTCTTGTTGCTTCAAATGTTCTACTATCATCCCAATCAAAGAATCCCTCTATCAAGGAACTGAATGACTTCAGACCGGTTGCATCTGTAGTTATGAAAACCTTTGAATGGCTGGTGGTGGCCCACCTGTTAGACCCCTTGCAATTTGTCTACCAAGCAAATAGATTGACAGATGATGCTGTTAGTATGGCTCTACACTACATCCTACAACATCTTGAATCTCCAAAGACCTATGCAAGGGTCCTCTTTGTAGACTTCAGCTCAGCATTCAGTACAATCAGTCCAGATATTCTTCTCATTAAACTAAATCAGCTAGCTGTACCTGACCATACTTGTAAATAGATCATAAGCTTCCTAACAGACAAAAAGCAGCAGGTGAAGCTAGGCAAAATCACATCAGATACCTGTACAATTAGCACAGCCCCCCCCATGGCTGTGTGTTCTCTCCACTTGTCTTCTCTCTATAAACCAATGATTGCATCTCAAAACATCCCTCTGTTAAAGTACTGAAGTTTGCAGATGATACATTCAAGACAATGACAAATTGGTCTCATTTAAGACAATGACTGGAGATTGAACAACTAGCCTTGTGGTGCAACCAAAACCATCTTGAACCAAACACACTCAAAACTGTACAAATGGGGTAGTTTTTAGGATACTACTACCTCTTACAATACTAGACAACACGGTATCAAGAGTACAGACCTTCAAGTTTTGAGTTGTATCATATCTCAAGACTTAATGGACACCTAACATCAAAGCCATTAAAAAGCACAACAAAGAATGTTCTTTCTGTGCCAACACAGAAAGCTCAAACTGCCCAAGCAGCTGCTGATACAGTTCTACAGAGGAATTATTGAATCTGTTAAGTTTGCATGAAGAGTCAGACGCGAGGAGTTCCAGCAAAAGACTTTATTAGTGACTACAGCTCGAATAGACCCGTTCTGGCTAGGCTACGGCTGCTTCTTATAGCCTGCAGCCGTAGCTGCCAGCCAATGGGAGTGCAGGGATTCTTCCCGCACTATTTAAACCAATACCATTTGACATTTTACAAGAACAGTTCAAATAAACCAATAACATTCAAACCTACATACATAACACCCTCCCACTAGGTTCAGTCCATACCAAACCCCAACCTATCTAATGTATTCCTTTAAATAGGTGGGGCTCTTCGTGCTTGAGACCTTCGTGGTTCAGAAGCTTTAACGTTCTCACCCAGTGAGAGGAAATGTGTCTGCTGACATTTCCCTGTTGGGACTTCCTGTGAAAGGAGACCCTGTTGAATTGTTAGAATCTGGTCTCTCCTCCCAACCCATCTCCATTCCAATGTCAGCACCCAAGTCAGGTAGTGATGTGCAATCTTCCACTTCTAAGGATGGATCTTGGCTTTGTGACAGGGTTCGGGATGGTTCCTGTCCTAATGGCTCGTTACACATGGGGTTGATTCCTGTTTGCTGGTTTTCCTCCTGTTCCCCCTTCCCCCTAGAAGAAACAGCAGGAGAGGGACCTAGAGGGAGACAGGGCGATGTTCTTGAGGGACCCTGGATCTAAGTTGGTCAATGTGCCTGCTCCAGAGAAGGCCATCCTCTGTTTGTACCCTGTAAGAACGAGGGCCTGTGATGTGAGTTATTTCAGCAGGAATCCACAAAGGGTCACCTAGAAGGTTCCTAGCATAGACAGAATCTCCCACACTAAAAGAACGAACTTTGGAAGTGGAATCCAGTGGTGCTGGGTGCGTAAGTGGGATGGAGGCGGTCAAGGGAAGACCTAAGTTTCCTCAACAACTCTGCTGGGGACAAGTTAGTTGATGGGCTAGGAGTGATGTGCTTCTCAGTGATGTCCCCAGGACCCAGCTGCTGAAGCTTTCTTTGGTAAAGCGTACCATGCGTTTCAGCCCGGCCGTTGGCGAAAGGGTGCCCAGGGCAGTGAGGGCATGTCTGATACCCTGTTGGGCTAGAAAGGATTCAAAAATGTTAGATGAATTGAGGGCCATTGTCAGAGACAAGGACATCTGGTAACCCATGGGTTACAAACAATTTTCTTAGCTGCTTGATAACAGCCTCAGTAGTTGTGGATGTCATTGGAATTACCTCTAGCCATTTGGAGTATGCATCTACTATCACTAGAAAAGTGTGCCCTCTTGTAGGGCCTGCAAAATCAATGTGGATTCTAGACCATGGGCCCCTAGGACATTCCCATTCCTGTGTGGGGGCGTGAGGTGGTGCAGGTCTGACTACCTGGCAATTGGGACAAGAGGCTACCCAGTTTTCAACCATTTTGTCAATACCTGGCCACCATACATAACTCCTGGCCAAACCTTTCATCCTTACAATCCCAGGATGACCCTCATGTAACATTTCCAAAACCTCCCTTTGCAGTTTTGTAGGAATAACCACCCTGTTACCCCACAAAATACATCCTCTTAATACAGATATTCAGTTTGCCTGGACTTAAAAGGTTGGGCAAGGTGAGGTATATCTTGAAGAGGCCAACCTTTCTTGATCCAGCCCATAACAGGTGCCAATACAGCATCTTTGGCAGTTTCTTGGCAATCTCAGCAGCATGGACTGGAAGCTTAGCAACAGTCTCCAGGAAAAAGTGTTGAGTTTCAAGTTCAAAGTCCTCCTTGTGGCAAGGTAGTGGGCAGCGACTCAGTGCATCAGCATGTCCAATGTCCTTGCCAGGCCTGTGAATCAGTTTGTAGGAATATGCTGCAAAATCAGTCCACCTCAGCATTCTTGGTGACAGGATATTAGGTGTAGGTTTGTCTCCTGCCACAATGCCAAGTAAGGTTTGTGATCTGTAACAATGGTGAATGACCTGCCATACAGATATTCATGAAATTTCTTAACAGCTGCAACAACTGCTAAAGCTTCCCTTGTCCAATTGGCTAATTCCTCTCTGCTTTGGACAGCGTCGAGTAAAAATGCAATTGGGCTTCCCCGCGTCCATTGGAGAAGCTTGTGACTAAAACCCCCACTCCAAAAGGGGATGCATCACAAGTCAGAACAACAGGTAAATTCTCAGAGAATTGTATCAACACAGCATCAGATGTGATTGATCTCTTAAT
>CM019151.1:51418639-51576139 GCA_009733165.1 Naja naja
AAGCTTGGGCTTATCCTTGTCCACATGGTCAGGGGCAAACGCTTGGTGTGGCCTTTAAACTGCACGCTTGAAATCTCTCGCCCAACTACTGGAATCTTGTTCCCTTGGTAGTCTTTGAGAGTCAGTGCTTGCTTCTGGAAATGCTTTTCTGAATTTTGGGAAAGAGTCTGTGGATAGTGTCCATGACACCATAGATAATAAGAGCCTGAGTCCACTTCCATTTGGCAAGGTCTTCCTTCAATAAACACCTTCACATGAACTTTTCTGCTTTTTAAGGTGAAGAATGACCAATAGTGATTGTTTGGTGTGTTTCACTCTTGCCATTTGTTTCTAAATTTCCCCATTTTTCAAGGAAATTGTTGGGCTTAAAGTCTCTATCAGGAAATTTCTTCCTAGCTGGTGGAGTTCTGGATGATTTGCAGACTCTGGCTATGTGACCCCATTTCTCACAACGAGGCAAATGGAGTCAAGGAACTTGCAATCAGTGCGGGTGGTCCCCCCACAGCCTCTGCAATAGAACCCTGCCTGTTCTTCCCAGAGTCTTTCTTTTTCTTCTCCATTCTGAGTTTAAAAACTCCCTCCTCTGCCTCACTGCCATCAGAATCAGAGTCTATTTGTTCGCAGGGTAGATGGGATTTATCCCCATCAGAATGGCTTGAGGCCTGGCTTGAGGCCTTGTTAATCTTTTTCATGGCCGCTGCTGAGGACTTGGTGGCTTCCGCTGAAACAGCTTCTTCAATGGCCTCTTTAAACGTGATCTTAGGTTTCATTAATAGTTTGCTTTGTAAACCTTATCTTTAAGGCCTAAAACAAACCGACACGCATGGCCTCTTCTAAGTTGGTAAAGTCACAACACCCCAATGTCCTTTAAACTTGCCATAAGTCATTAACATTCTGTTATCCCTTGATCCCGACGGTAAAATTGTGTTCTTAATGAGGCACGATACTTGTGGGGCGTTAATGGCTCTCAAAAGTCTTTCTAATTCGCCATTCCATTACTTTCAGCTCTGCTGTTCTCCGCCAACGCCGCCATTTTGAAGACTGCCGGATCAAGCAGGCGTGAGAAAGACCGCCCCTTCCGCCTCTCGATGCCGGGCGATCGCTTTCCAGGAACATGTGGAAACAACTGCGATACGATTCCCAGTCTTCCTCCGCCGATCGAACGGTGCTGGGGGTGTTCAGCGAGCCATCTCTCGGCCAGTTGCTTGTTCGTGTCTTCTCTTCTTCTCTTCAGGGAATCCCACCGCCGCCAGTGTTAAGTTTGCATGAAGAGTCAGACGCGAGGAGTTCCAGCAAAGACTTTATTAGTGACTACAGCTCGAATGGACCCGTTCTGGTTGGCTAATGCGTTGCTTCTTATAGCCTGCAGCCGAGCGTTGCCAATGGGAGTGCAGGGATTCTTCCCGCACTATTTAAACCAATACCATTTGACATTTTACAAGAACAGTTCAAATAAACCAATAACATTCAAACCTACATACATAACAGAATCTATCATCTGCACCTCTATAACTGTCTGGTTTGGCTCTAGAACCAAAGACAAAGACTTAAACGGATAATTAGAACAGCAGAAAAAAACAACTGCTACTAACCTGCCTTCCATTGAGGACCTGTATACTGCACGAGGCAAAAAGAGGCTATGAAAGTATCTACAGACCCCTCACATCCTGGATATAAATTGTGTCCAACCTTAACCCTAACTTCTACCCTCAAAACAACATTATAGAGCATTGCACACCAGAACAACTAGACACAAAGACAGCTTTTTTTCCTGAATGCCATCACTCTGCTAAACAACTAATTCCCACAACACGGTCAAACCATTTACTAAGACTTTATTACTATTATTCTTCTCATTCTTCCTATTACCTAACTCTTCCCACTTATGACTATAACCTTGTTACTTGTATCTTTCTGATTAATAATGTTTTATTTAGTTCCTAGGATGATTTGATTGCTTATTTAGTATCCTATGATTATCACTAAGTATTCTATCTTATGATTCTTAATGAATCTATTTTTATGCACACTGAGAGTATATGCATCGAAGAAAACTTCCTTGTGTGTCTAATCACACTTGGCCAATAAAGAATTTTATTCTATATATCTTAAACAAATTACTTCAAGGTATACAATGGCTTAGTGTAGATGGTAGCCTTTTTAAGCTATAGATTGTATTCTTTTAATTGTATTTATTTGAAAGATACAAAAATACCTCTTTTCATCACTACCAGTAGAATTGTACCTTGGAATCTCTTAACACTTTATTTAAATTTAAATTTCATTGAACTTACTTTTTTGCTAAATTTAGCCTCTCTTCATTCCCCAAAGCCACCAAAAGTGTTTTTCTTCTTGATGAAAAGAGCCTCCAGAGGCCAATAGAAATGTATCTTTAGTTAAAATCATCTTTGCCCCTAGAAATCTCATGGTTCACGTTTATATCCATTCAGGTTATTGGAGATATTAAATTACTAGACAGACACACACACTACAGAGGAGTGAGGAGGGGGGGAGAGGGAGGAAGAGGGGGGTGGAGAGAGGAAGAGAGAGGGGGAGAGAGAGAGAAAACTGTAAATTAGATTTGTCCTTTTTTCAGTTTGAATATTTGATTCCAGCTACAGTCAGCTGTTCATGGAAGTAAACTACTACCATTCAATACACAACAAACACGTAAAGTACCTGTACCTTTAGGTATACATAGCTAAATCAAAGCCAAAAATATGCATATATAAAACAAATCAATCAAAATATGAAACGAGAATAGTTACTATTCTTCCAATTCTTTGATGTGTAAGAGAACAGCCATTTGCAGCATCTCACGGGATTGGTTACAATTTATGATATTTTTGCTGGAAACTGGCATTTACTTCCAGGTGCAGCAACAAAAGGTCCATTGCATTGTTTTCAATTAATGACTATGGCATTTGCTTTACAATATTGTAAAAAAAAGATCATTCAGTTGGGCATGGTTAATGAGCATCACAATTTAGGACCATAATTGCAAGTTGAGGTTGTAAGTTAAGGACTACCTATAGATTTAGTTTAAGGAAATGGAGTCATACTATAGTCCAAAATTATTTATTTTAATTGATATAGAAACAAAATTAATCAGGATTTTTCTTTTCATTTTATTTTTCCACCTCTCCCTTGATTATATGCTGATTTAGGATAACAAAAATTATTATTCCAATGGAAGAGATTGTATGCAGTTTAGGAGTGAACTATAGAATTCTAGGTGCTCTCTGAACTAGTTAATATCATCAATGTGAGTAAGTATGGAGTTTATAATGCACTGCTGATGTTAGCTAATTAGGCAACCAAGCTCAGAAAGCAGCAAGAATTGTGAAGAATTATTACTCTTAATAAAAGTTTATATGAATATTTATGTGAATGTTTTCTGTCAAATTTGACCAACAGAAATTCAGATCAGGTAGATGAAAAAAGGGAGGGGGAAATGAAATGGTTAAATTATAAATTTGTTTATCAGAGATAGCCATGTTGACTGTGAATAATAATAATTATTATTATTAAATAATTATTAATTAAATAATTATTAAATTTAATTATTATTTATTATTATTATTAAACTTTTATTCATTAAACATGAAACTCATTCAACTGAACATTTAAAAATGTATCACAAATATCATTGGCTGGTGATAATGGTTGATACAGGTTGCTGCCAGCATTCTTGGTAACCAAGTATCTTCTTAAAATATACGATGTTCTGAGTAGCACAGTTTTTTGTAGTTCAGCTGGTGTTATTGTAGGAAGCTGCAATTTCCTGATGTGTTTTGTAAAATTCTTGGACATGCTACCAAGCGCCCTGATGACAATGGGTATCACTGTTACATATTCAAAAGCTGATACAAAAATTTATGCCACCAGATAAAGACTGAATGCACCAATTATCACATTAAACAAAAGGAAAACCTTCTACATACCAATTCCACCCACGCTTTCTACGATTTTGTAAACAACAAACTAAAAGACTCAAGATCCATCCCACCCCTGAAAGGACCTAATGGTAAAGACTGCCACAATGACACCATTAAAGCCAACCTCTTTAACACATTCTTTGGCTCAGTATTTGTAAACAGCAATGGATCGTGCCCAGTATTTCCTAATCGAACCACAGACAACTACAATGATCTAATACATATCGATTTTACAGAAGACAATGTTGAAAAAGTACTACGCAATCTAAAACCATCTCTATCTATTGGACCAGATGGAATATGTGCCTACTTCTTAAAAAAGCTATCCACTACCATAGCCGAACCTCTAAGCATAATCTTTGAAAAATCTTTCAGGACCAGCTTCTTGCCAAACCTATGGTCACTAGCCATGGTCATCCCCATCTTCAAAAAGGGAGACCCCAGCCTAGTTGAAAATTACAGACCAATCTCTTTACACTGTGTCACCTGTAAAGTCATGGAATCAGTTATTAACCAATCTATTATCCTCCACTTAGAGACAAACAACTTACTCTAATAAACAATTTGGTTTCAGAAAAAAAATTATCCTGTAATCTTACACTGCAAAAACATATGGACTACACAACTCAATCAGGGCAAAGCAATAGACGAAATTTATATAGACTTCTGTAAAGCCTTTGATTCAGTGGTACATGACAAACTACTCCTAAAACTAAAATCTTATCATATCTCTGGACACATACATAACTGGATAGAAGCATTCCTGTCAAACAGACAACAAATGGTCAAAATTTGGGAGCGTCCTATCAAATTCTGCACCTGTCAACAGTGGTGTCCTCCAAGGCAGTGTTCTAGGACCAACTCTCTTCATACTCTACATAAATGACCTCTGTAATCATATTAAGAGCAACTGCATTATTTTTGCTGATGATGTAAAGCTATTCAACATCACAGACAAAAAGATCCCAACTACCCTTCAAAAAGCCCTCAACTATGTATCAGAATGCTACCCTTCAAAAAGCCCTCAACTATGTTATCAGAATGGTCGAACAAATGGTAACTTCAAACCTCAATAAATAAATGCTCTGTCTTACATATTGGCAAAAAAAATCAGAAAATAAAATACAAGACCTTGTTGATGATCCAAACTCTGCCAAGGACCTTGGAGTACTCATCTCTAATGATCTAAGTGCTAGAGCCCACTGTAACTACATAGCCAAAAAGGCATTAAGAGTTGTTAACCTAATCCTGCGTAGCTTTTTCTCCGGTAATATCACGCTACTAACTAGAGCATACAAAACATTTTCTAGACCAATACTTGAATACAAGTCATCAGTCTGGAACCTGCATTACATAAATGATATTAATACAGTTGAGAAAGTCCAGAAATATTTCACAAGAAGAGTTCTCCACTCCTGTACTCGTTGCAGAATACCTTATGCCACCAGACTTGAAATTCTAGACCTAGACAACCTAGAACTATGCCGCCTTCAGTCTGATCTAAGTATAGTACATAAAATTATATATTGCAATGTCCTACCTGTCAATGAATACTTCAGCTTCAACCATAACAATACAAGAGCACACAATAGATACAAACTCAAGGTACACCACACCAAACTTGATTGCAGGAAATACGACTTCAGCTATGGAGTGGTTAATGTCTGGAATACTCTACCTGACTCTGTGGTTTCTTCCCCAAACCCCAAAAACTTTAATCTTAAACTGTCTACTGTTGACCTCACTCCTTTCCTAAGAGGTCTGTAGGGGCATGGATAAGCGCATCAACATGCCTACCATCCCTGTCCTATTGTTTCTTTTTTTTTCTTATATGTATCCATTTCATGTATTCATAACCATGCTTATACTTACACCTGTTATCTTATAATCACTTGAGAAAATAAAATAAATAAAAATATTTCATCCATAACTGTAGTTTCAATTTTTTTATTATTATTGTTGTTGTTGTTATTATTATTCAAGGGAATAGCATTTAGGACAAACTTCATATAATTGTTTAATTATAATAATTACTATTATTCCTATAATAATTATAGTAATAATATTTAAAACAGGTTTTAAAAAGACAAATTGTAGTGATTTGAGGGAAGATAATTTATAAGTGAAGCTACCATTAATTTTAGAGTCTGATAAAGTGAATAAATTAAAGCTTTTATTCCTAGCACCAATAACATCTGTCAAAAAAGAAGACGCAGGAAATATTGCAGAATATATTTTATTATGTTGTAAGCCAGGCTTGTTTTTTTCTGTAAACAATTTTACACACAAAAAGAGTTCCTCAAGCATCTGATGGAAATTGCTAAGAACTATGAAGTATAGTATGGCAGAAATAACTCCATGTTGCTAAACTCAGAAACATTAACAAACTGAAACACAAGCAATGGCTGCTATTAATTACTGCAATCTCTGTGTAATTTTTTCAAGCAAAATGAAATTTATACAATATGCAAAGTTAATTTATAAATTGCATTATTACATTGATGTAAATAGACTTCTCAAACAGCAGAAATTTTTCTCATATTCTTAGGCAGGGGTAGGATTCAAATTCCTTCACAACCAGTTCTGTGGGCGTAGCCTAATTTGTGGTTGTGGCTTGGTGGTCATGTGACTGGCTAGGCATGGCTTGTATGTAAATATTGTAAATATTTATGTAAATATTGAATTTTTTTATTAAAAAATGAGCAAATTTTGCCCAAAATCAGGCAAAGCAAGCAGGGAGATTGAGTTATTCCCAGAATCACAGATTCTACTCAGAAATCTACCATTCTGAAATCTGCTGCCTGAGTCTGTCACATAAAATTTGCTAGCAAGCAAACTCACAAAATTAACTCATAACACACCATGTATGTAAATATTGAATTTACTCATTTATCTGCATAATATGTTACAGGATTATGCTTTATATGAAAAATAAAATTAAAAATGAAGATATTTTTGCACATGCTGCTGTGTTGGCTCTTGAAGCATACTTTTCTCTCTAGAATAATATTTCTCTTCTTCTCTGTCTAGGTCTGATATATAAACCTCCACTGCCTACTGTTCTACTGACAGAAGAGGTTGAAGCTTAAGCCGTAATGGCACAGTATTGCAGTAATGCAGTATTGCAGGCTAACGCTGCCCACAATCAGGATTTATCCTGACCAGTTCAAGGTTGACTCAGCCTTCCATCCTTCCAAGGATAAAATGGTAAAATGAGGACTCAGATTGTTGGGAGCAATATGTTGACTCTGTAATCCACTTAAAGAGAGCTGTAAAGCACTATGAAGCTCTATATAAGTCTAAATGCTACTGCTATTGTAGATAAGTTAGTCAATAACTCACTGCACAGTGTTGCTTGGCAGATGGTCTACAGCCAATGTTATTCTATGGAATGAAGTTCATGTTTATCTGCATGCATACATTTGAAGGATGACCCAAAGAAAGATAATTGCCAACTTGCTGTCCTAGCATTAAATCCATTTGGATTCAGCAAGCCTTGTAAATGTGCTTAGTATTGCAGCTTTCTATAGTATATAAACTACAAACCTGTGTATGTGTATGTATTCATTATCTTCCATAAGTATTTATTCCCACTTGTGTGTGTTCATGTGTCCGTATGTGTATTTATGTTGTACTGAGATTTTCAGAGTCATAGCTGCCTCAACACTTTGTGGAAGCATCTGCACTTGTACCAGCATTCTCTACGACACCAGCTTTAAATACTTTCCACCACTGTGTTGTCAGTCAGCCACCCACTGGCTTTCTCCTTCTCCCAACTCTGCTATCCCGTTCATTTTATGGAAGAAGGGCCAAGCCTTATCTGTTACCCTGTTGAGAAAGCTGCAGCGCCTCTCTCTTGTTCTTGTCCATCCACAACCTGTTTTTACAGCAATAATACAATAAAGTCATATTTCATTTAATGTTATATCCTGCAGCTCCTACTGTTTTAAAATTCCATTTGAACTCTGCAGGAGTTTTGTCTTACTAAAGGCAACAGGATTAACCCCTGAATTATAAAGTATGGTATACTACATTATTCGGGCACTATTTCTAAAACATTAATAGAGATTATGTAGAGTATCCTCTGTGAATGATATTAAACAGACATACTGCTAACACCAATGAAACATTAGTAACCCTGGGGCAGAGATAGTAGAAACATTTGATTTTTTTTTCTTTTGTGATTAACCTCAGTAGGGAATTTTCTACATTCTCTCCTCTGTGTTACTATTTCATAGACACTTCCTAAGTTAACAAGTCAGCTGCTTCTTTGTGATTTCCATAGTTTTTGTTCTTAAAAGCACACTAAAAGCTAATTTAATCGCAGTTTCAAAATATCATACAATAAAACTAATTTAATTACACTTACCAATGGCCACTAGCCTCATTAAAATGTTAATGAGGCATCTAATTATTAAATTGCTTAATGACTGCTAATAAGACTAATGACAAAATAAAACTTAACTACAAATTAAAAATGCCCTAAGCTGAAGTCTCATCTTGCCTCCCTTCAACTCCTGCTAGCATGTAAAGAAACATGGTCAATTAAAGCCAGGGAAGCTGGAAACAGAACATAGCAAAGATATATGTATCTCCTGCTTTAATGTCATTACTAAACATGCACAATGCTATTAATATTAAAAGCGCCCTGTATGCTGACTTGATCTTCTTAAAAGCATCTTTTCTGCATGCGGCTGATAGATCCCAGACTGAAGACCAATATCTATTATAGTGATATAAAAACAAATAAAAAAATATATCAAAGAGCAACTCTAACATTAGTATGAAATGTTGCACAGAGTTCACAGAGAATAATAAAGATGAAATTGTTGTGGAAATGCTTTGAAAATAAATATAGCAACTGTGAGATCTAAACCAGAAATGTATTTCTCTTTATTTGAAGGTATTTGTTTCTCCTTGCTAAGTCTGATCAACACAGTCAACTTTAAGCTGCCAAAATTCAAGTATAAATCAATATACTGTTGAAGTGCACATTTTTATGAATATACAACTTAAACCACAAAGGGATTCTTTATCAACTAAAACCTACTTTTTATTTTGATAGAAACAGATAGGCACCATGTAATTATAGAAAACATGGACAACACAATAATTTGAGAAGTGTTTCCTAAACCATAATCCTTCCACCAAACGATTTTGCATGTTTACTACACTGTTGTCATTATAATGCTTCCTGAGATTTATCCTGATTTCAGTGTAGGTGTTCTGGCCTACCAGCAGCCAGTGGAACAGTGAGGAGGTTGGGGAGGAACATGGGCCAGTCCTGGAGTCTGGGTAACACTCTGACAAGTGCTCTGCATTGGAGGCAGAGATGGGTTCAGGGCCATCTGACAGTTATTAGCTGCCTTTGGAGTCGGAAATCAGTGGGGCAGAAAAACAGCTGGAGCCTGTTCCCAGTGTCTGCATGCGTAGAGCTGCCAGGAGAAGGGGAACAGTTAAGGAACAAGGGTCAACTCAGAAGTAAAGGCTCAGGTGGCTGGTGAATGGCCTTTTTCTTCCAAGGTCTTTCCTTTTCTTCTCCATTCTGAGTCTATAAATTCCTTCCTCCACCTCACTACAGTCTGACTCAGAATCTCTTTGCTCACAATGAGTTGTGGATTTTTCCACATCAGGATGGCTTGCGGCCTTGTTAATTTTCTTCATGGCTGCTGCTGAGGACTTGGTAGCTTCCGCTGAAGAAGCTTCTTCTATGGCCTCCTTAAGCGTGATCTTAGGTTTCATTAATAATTTGCTCTGCAAAACCTTGTCTTTTAGGCCTAGAACAAATTGATCGCACATGGCCTCTTCTAAGTTGATAAATTCACATGCACCCCAATGTCCTTAAACTTGCCACAAAGTCATTAACGTTTTCGCTTTCCCCTTGATCCCGATGATAGAATTCGTGTTTCTTAATGAGGCACGATACTTGTGGCGCGTAATGGGCTCTTAATAACTTTTCTAAATTGGGCCAGTCCATTACCTTCATGTCTGCAGCTCCCACCAATGCCTTCGCCATCTTGAAAACGGCCGGACCGCAGTGGGTAAGAAAGACCGCCCTCTTCCGCTTGTCGGAAATGTCGGCGAGATCGTTTCCCTCCAAATACATTTGGAAACGATCTGCATACGATTTCCAGTCTTCTGCCGTCGGATCGAACGGGCTGGGGGGGGTGTTCAGCACAGCCATCTCTCTCGGCTTCTTCTCCGCATTGTCTTCTCTTCGGGAAGGATCCCACCTTCATCGCCAGTGTTAGATTTGCATGAAGAGTCAGACGCGGAGTGCTTCAGTGAAGAGTTTATTAGTGACTACAGCTCATAACAGACTGATTTGGCTGGACTGCGCTGCTACTTATAGCCAGCAGCCACAGTTGCCAGCCAATCAGAGTGCAGGGTTTTCCCGCACTATTTAAACCAATCATTTCTGACATTTTACAAGAACAGTTCAAACTTAACCAATTACATTCAAACCTGCATACATAACAATATCAAATGGACATGAAATTATGAAATTATTCCTCCTAAGTGAAAATTGTGTTAAAACTGTTAAAATATGCAAGCATTTTGCAAACTCAATTAAATTCTAGTTAGGGACTAATATCATCAAATTAAAACAAGCCAATTTATCAAAGGATTTGCTATAAATAATAATTTATAATATGACCAAGCCATTGAGTTTCCAACTTTACAATTGTTCTGTGTTCTCCCTTTGGCCCTATCACAGTAATAACAAACATATCAATATTAATTTTTAAAAATAGAAATATTCTTTAAAAAATTTTTGGGGGGACAGTAAGAATATACTGCATCTCCTAAATATTTAATGTCCTTGCTGATTGCAGATGGTTTCATACTTCTATCAAATGCATGCAAGAAATGTATTCATCTAGCAGAAAAATTCAATATTCTGTTTGAAAATAGTTTGAAAATAGTTATGTACTTTTATTTAAAAAAATAATATGAATAAGTATTATGTGTTATGTATGTAGGTTTGAATGTTATTGGTTTATTTGAACTGTTCTTGTAAAATGTCAAATGGTATTGGTTTAAATAGTGTGGGAAGAAACCCTGCACTCCCATTGGCTGACAGCTACGGCTGCAGGCTATAAGAGGCAGCCGTAGCCAAGCCAGGACGGGTCCATTCGAGCTGTAGTCACTTAATAAACTCTTTGCTGGAACCCCTCGTGTCTGACTCTTCATGCAAACTTAACAGTGGCGACGAAGGTGGGATTTCCCTGAAGAGAAGTCGACGCGAAGAACAAGCAACAGAGCGAGATGGCTGCGCTGAACACCCCCCCCCAGCACCATTCGATCCGGCGGCGGAAGACTGGGAATCGTATGCAGATCGCTTTCAGATGTATCTGGAAGGGAACGACCTCGCCGACATCCCCAAGAGACAGAAGAAGGCAGTCTTTCTCACGCACTGCGGTCCGGCAGTCTTCAAAATGGCGAAGGCATTAGCGGGAGCTGCAGAGCTGAAGGTAATGGAATGGCCCGATTTAGAGAAACTTTTAAGAGCCCATTACGCCCCACAAGTATCGTGCCTCATTAAGAGACACGAATTTTACCGTCGGGATCAAGGGGATAGCGAGAATGTTAATGACTTCGTGGCAAGTTTAAGGGACATTGGGGGTGCTTGTGACTTTACCAACGTAGAAGAGGCCATGCGTGATCGGTTTGTTTTAGGCCTCAAAGATAAGGTCTTACAAAGCAAACTATTAATGAAACCTAAGATCACGTTTAAAGAGGCCATTGAAGAACCTGTCTCAGCGGAAGCCACCAAGTCCTCAGCAGCGGCATGAAAAGATTAACAAGGCCTCAAGCCAGGCCTCAAGCCATTCTGATGGGGAAAAATCCACAACAGCCCATTGCGAACAAATAGACTCTGATTCTGATGGCAGTGAGGCAGAGGAGGGGATTTTTAGACTCAGAATGGAGAAGAAGAGAAAATACTCTGGGAAAAACAGGCAAGGATTCTATTGCAGAGGCTGTGGGGGGGGGCACCCCCGCACTGAATGCAAGTTCTTTGACTCCATTTGCCTACGTTGTGAGAAACGGGGTCACATAGCCAGAGTCTGCAAATCATCCAGAACTCCACCTATTAGGAAAAAATTTCCTGATAAAGACTTTAAGCCCAACAATTTCCTTCAAAAGATGGGGCAAAATTTAGAAGCAAATGGCAAGAATGAAACTCACCAAACAATCACTATTGGTCATTCTTCACCCTTAAGAAGCAGAAAAGTACACGTGAAGGTGTTTATTGAAGGAAGGCCTTGCCAAATGGAAGTGGACTCAGGCTCTTATTTATCTATGGTGTCATGGGACACTATCCACAGACTCTTTCCCAAAATTCAGAAGAAGCATTTCCAGAAGCAAGCACTGACTCTCAAAGACTACCAAGGGAACAAGATTCCAGTAGTTGGAGCAAGAGATTTCAACTGCAGTTTAAAGGCCACACCAAACGTTTGCCCCTGACCATCGTGGACAAGGATTGCCCAAGTTTGCTGGGACTTGAGTGGTTCAAGCCACTTGGCATCGAGGTGACTGGCATCAATCACGTGAGCAGTTCTGAATGGGAGGAGTCCTTGAAGTCTGAGTTTCCAGAGGTCTTCAGCGAAGGACTGGGCAAGTATATGGGGACCCCTATTGCTTTCAGCCTAGACCCCAAGGTGCCCCCAATTCGTTTAAAGCCCAGGAGGGTTCCATTTGTTTAAAGGAAAAAATTGATGCACAATTAGATAAGCTCATTGCTCAAGGGGTTTTAGAGCCTACTCACCACTCCAGATGGGAAACACCCATAGTGACACCAGTCAAGGCTGATGGGTCAGTGAGAATCTGTGGTGACTATAAGGGGACACTTAACCATGCGCTGCAGCAGAGTGCATATCCAGTACCAGTTGTGCATCATCTGCTCCATTCCCTTGGCAGGGGTACAGTATTTGCCAAACTGGACTTGGCTCAGGCATATCAACAACTAACAGTTGATGATGCCACTGCAGAGGCACAAACAATTGTGACTCATAGAGGTGCCTTCAAATGTAAAAGACTACAATTTGGAGTAAGCGTGGCACCTGGCATTTTTCAAAGCCTTATGGAAAGAATGTTGCAAGGACTGCCAGGGACTAGTGCCTTATTTTGATGATGTCTTAATCTCTGCTGAAAATGACACTCAGCTTCAAGAGAGACTCAGAGAAGTCCTTACCAGATTCAGAAAGGCGGGTTTAAAAGTCAAGGAAGACAAATGTACACTCAAAACAGACAGAGTTGAGTTCCTGGGGTACATGATTGACAAGCATGGCATCCACCCTACTGATGCCAAGGTTAAAGCAATCAAGGAAGCCCCTAAACCTAGATGCAAGACAGATTTGCAAGCCTTCCTTGGACTTATTAACTTTTACCACATGTTTCTACCTCACAAAGCATCTATTGCTGAGCCTTTACATCGCCTGCTTGATAAGAAACTGTTTGGATCTGGGGGAGGAAGGAACAATCAGCATTTAACAGTATTAAGAGACTAATCACGTCTGATGCTGTGTTGATACAGTTCTCTGAGAATTTGCCTGTTATTCTGACTTGTGATGCATCCCCTTTTGGAGTGGGGGGGGGTTTGAGTCACAGGCTTCCCAGTGGAAGGGAAGCCCCAATTGCATTTTACTCTCGCACTTTGTCTAAAGCAGAGAGGAATTATAGCCAATTGGACAAGGAGGCATTAGCAGTCGTTGCAGCTGTTAAGAAATTTCATGAATATCTGTATGTCACGTCATTCACCATTGTTACAGATCACAAACCTTTATTAGGCATTGTGGCAGGAGACAAACCTACACCTAATATCCTGTCACCAAGAATGCTGAGATGGACTGAATTTCTTGCAGCTTATTCATACAAACTGATTCACAGGCCTGGCAAGGACATTGGACATGCTGATGCACTGAGTTGCTGCCCACTACCTTGCCACAAGGAGGACTTTGAACTTGAGACTCACACCTTGTTCCTGGAAACTGTTGCTAAGCTTCCAGTCCATGCTGCTGAGATTGCCAGAGAGACTGCCAAAGATGCTGTGTTGGCACCTGTTATAGGCTGGATTAAGAAAGGTTGGCCTCTTCAAGATCTACCTCACCTTGCCCAACCTTTTAAGTCCAGGCAAACTGAATTATCTGTATTAAGAGGATGTATTTTGTGGGGTAACAGGGTGGTTATTCCTGCAAAATTGCAAAGGAGGTTTTGAAATGTTACATGAGGGTCATCCTGGGATTGTAAGGATGAAAGGTTTGGCCAGGAGTTATGTATGGTGGCCAGGTATTGACAAAATGGTTGAAAACTGGGTAGCATCTTGTCACAATTGCCAGGTAGTCAGGCCTGCCCCACCCACGCCCCACACAGGAATGGGAATGTCCTAGGGGCCCATGGTCTAGAATCCACATTGATTTTGCAGGCCCTACAAGAGGGCACACTTTTCTAGTGCTAGTAGATGCATACTCTAAATGGCTAGAGGTACTTCCCATGACATCCACTACAACTGAGGCTGTCATCAAGCAGCTCAGAAAATTGTTTGTCACCCATGGGCTACCAGATGTCCTTGTTTCTGACAATGGCCCTCAATTCACATCTAACATTTTTGAATCCTTTCTAGCTCAACAGGGTAACAGACATGCCCCCACTGCCCCTGGGCACCCTTCGGCCAATGGCCAGGCTGAACGCATGGTACGCTTTACCAAAGAGAAGCTTCAGCAGCTGGGTCCTGGGGATATCACTGAGAAGCCCATCAAATAACTTGTCCCCAGCAGAGTTGTTGATGGGTAGGAAACTTAGGTCTTCCCTTGACCGCCTTCATCCCACTTACGCACCCAACGCACCACTGGATTCCACTTCCAAAGTTCGTTCTTTTAGTGTGGGAGATTCTGTATATGCTAAGAACCTTATAGGTGAACCTTTGTGGATTCCTGCTGAAATAACTCACATCACTGGCCCTCGTTCTTACAGGGTACAAACAGAGGATGGCCTCCTCTGGAGCAGGCACATTGACCAACCTAGATCCAGGTTCCTCAGGAACATCGCCCTGTCTCTCTGGGTCCCTCACCTAATGTCCCTTCTAGGGGGAAGGGGGGGGAACAGGAGGAAAATCAGCAAACAGGAATCAACCCCATGTGTTCTGAGCCATTGCGACAGGAACCATCCGAACCCTGTCACAATGCCAAGATCCATCCTTAGAAGTGGAAGATTGCACATCACTACCTGACTTGGGTGCTGACATTGGAATGGAGATGGGTTGGGAGGAGAGACCAAATTCTGACAGTCTAACAGGGTCTCTTTTCACAGGAAGTCCCAACAGGGAAATGTCAGCAGACACATTTCCCCTCTCACTGGGTGAGAACGTTAAAACTTCTGAACCACGAAGGTCTCAGCGACATAAGAGCCCCACCTATTTAAAGGAATACATTAGATAGGTTGGGGTTTGGTATGGACTGAACCTAGTGGGGAGGGGTGTTATGTATGTAGGTTTGAATGTTATTGGTTTATTTGAACTGTTCTTGTAAAATGTCAAATGGTATTGGTTTAAATAGTGCGGGAAGAAACCCTGCACTCCCATTGGCTGACAGCTATGGCTGCAGGCTATAAGAGGCAGCCGTAGCCAAGCCAGGACGGGTCCATTCGAGCTGTAGTCACTTAATAAACTCTTTGCTGGAACTCCTCGCGTCTGACTCTTCATGCAAACTTAACATTATGTATTAAATATTTTGAGGAAATTGGAAAAACATCTGGCTTAGCAACATATATTGTTATTGGAACTGGGAGGTTGTTTATTTCCAAGCATGTCTCTGTTATGAAAATACTGTTATTCCAGTCTTTTAGTTTACTTGTTTCAAAGATTTTTGTGCTTTTTTTCAATTACATTACATTAGTTGTCCAAAATAATTTATTTGTAATATTTTGCTATATTTAGAAAAACTTCCATAGACTTACAGCCCCTGTTAACTTCCATCATGTTTTTCATTAACAAATTTAATCCAATAATATTTGAAGATAAATGTTTTAATCTATTTAAAGAGTAAAAAAAGTACTTGTTAAAATAGCAACTACCTGGCAATTTCATATCAATGCCCTATTTTCATAGGACTTTCCAAAAATGGGGATACTTAACCAAACCATTTTAGGCATTCTAAAATTAAAATTAAAACCATATTTTATCAATTTGAAACAGTCCTTTAACATAGGAAAATTGTGAATAATTAAATACAAACTTTTAAATCAAGATGTGCAGTTTGTGATATGCTGTGATCAGATTTCCAAAAGTGAAGTCTAAGGCCTATGCTGGGTAATGGGTTGGATGAAATCAGATGTTTTAAATATCTGCAAGACTTCAGTGCCTGCAAGATGCTTTAAGTATCTGCAAGACTCATTTTAATTCTTTAAAAAAGCCATTTTGTATACTCCATCATTTATTCCGGAGTTGGTCAGGGGGCTGCTCCTAGAATCTCAAGCATGCTTTAGAACAGGCATGGCCTGCAAGTCACATTTCATCCTGGACAATTAGTAATGCAGCCACCGAAGATTTTAAACTTTTAACATTATTATGTGCTTTATATTAACTGTATTATATATTTTATATGCAGCTCAAAACTATTTCTCTTCACTCAGTGTGGCCAGGCAAGCTAAAAGGTTGAACATGCCCACAAATTTATAACAATAATTTTAAAATGGGTATGTTCCTCATGATTTTTATAATTGGAAAACAACAGGCTTCTGACACATTGGTAGGATTATTAAAAGTTTTGCAATCATTTAGTAGCTGAGCAAAAATTAGAAATCACATTTTCTGTTACTATATGAAACATTTTTGTCATAAATGGGTTAATTATTTACATCTAATCACAGCTAACGTAACTATTTAGCCATACTGCCAAGATGTTAGAAAGTTAAGAGCCTTAAATGGGAATATTCAAAATTCAATAATATATTTTATTTTTTTAAATTCTGCATATATATTTCTTAAAATTGTGGGTTTTTTGAAAAATTTAAACACACTTCATTGCATCTTAAAGTGTTTTGATCTGCCCTTTTTAAGCACTATTCTAGGGTCATTAATGCATTATTAAGCATTATTCTGTAGTAATAATAAGGAATATTATTTAACATAAATATACCATAAAGAAATGTATCATGATATTCCATAGAAAATATTCAATTTGCATTTCTTCCTTATGAATAGAAATTATAGTTTCACATGAAGTTTAATTGAGATCATTAGTTTCCAATCAAATTATTTCTAAATTCATAATTCAAATGATTTTTTTTTACATTTTCTACATCAGTACATATTTCATTACTACTTATCTATTTGTAAAATAATAGAACTCATCCATCATTTGCCGGCTTGCTAGGTTTATAAGTTACATATTTAAACTCACATAAGGAAAATTACATATATAATTCTATGTGATATTCAGTAGAATGAAACATTTACATTAAGATAATGATAGCCATTGTATAAGATACCCTCTCTGAAACATTTCATATTAGCAATACATCAATTTAGCTATTCCTTAAAGCTTTTTCTCGGTCTCAGTGACCATAGTTCTATCTTCATGCTTTTGAAGGCCTGTTGAATTCTCAAGTGGTATTGTTTTGATATTGCTATGTTTTAAAACTTTAAAAATTGATTTGATTATAGTGGGTTATAAAAATTTCCACCAGTGGTTACAAATATTCAGTGAAATAAGGAATGTCCATAAATAAAGCTAATTTATCTTATCTCTTGATGAGAAAGGATACTTACCATGAAAATGAAAAATGGCATAATGTAAAATATAATTCCTGTTTAAAGGAATTATATTTTACACAATTTCTAATCTTAACTTTAATCATCCTTTTTGGAAAGCATTCTTTTTGGAAAGCAACGCTTTGAGGAAAACATTGGCAACTTCTCTGGGTGGCACCAGTTAGGATTTGGCAATTTAGTTGGAGCACCACAGAGACATTATTTCTAGTGTATAGGCCTACATGGGCTCCTTATAGTATTGGTTTTAACTGAGTGCCAAAGGGCAAGTTTATCTGTGGGACAATCATTTATCACTTTTCCACCAAGTCAAATTGAATGAATATGCTACAGATCCCTTCTGTAGGGAGTGAGGAGAGTGCTCCTGTGAGAGGAAGAAGAGACTTGGTTAAAAAAAACAACAGGGTTCAAAACACATTCTGGTGTACACTTTCACAAGTGTCTGTTGGGTAATGTTGAGCATCAGGGCTTAGTGGTCTAGAGATCAGATTTCCGGATCCTTCATCAGCAGTTGTAGCCTGCATTTGAGAAGCAATGTTTTCTCAAACAATTCCCTCCCAACTGCTCTCCCCACTGGATCTTGCTGCATTACCACAACTCTGTCTTTTTGCCTCTTGATTAAGCTTAAAGATATACAAGTTAAAACTGAATTTGCACATTCTTTTTATCTATTAGCACTGAAGTACAAGCTTATCTTGTTTGATTATTAGAAACACTGTTATAAAATTGCAAAACCTGTATTTATTATTCTGATGACACATTGCTTGACTTTCTAACACTAGTGAAAGCATCACTGTTGAGCATAAAAATTGAAAACATGAAAGAACAGCATGTGAGGGAGATTTAGTATTGTAGAAATCTTAGCAATAGATTTTTAAAAATAGAGAAAGGAAGAAAAGCAGATGTATTTTTTTTATGTTAACAGCTTATGCGTCATAGACATTTTGGAGTCCTATTGCTTTTGTCAATAAGAATAAGAACACACAGCTGCTGAAAACAGCAATTAAAACTGAGAGGTTTGAAGAAGACAAATAACTATGCTCCATATTAGCTGCATGTGTTTACTTTTATATTTCTATTATCAGCAGTACATGCTGTCAGGGCAATAATCTACAAGGAGTGAAATAAAATTAATCCTAAATGATTTCCAATTGCAATAAATTAGTTAGTATATGATACAGCACACTTGGAACAAATATTATAGGTGTGTCTTCCAAAAACTACATGCTGTCAAATTTAGTAATAAGACAGCAAAGAAATAGTGTATAAAGAGGTTAGTCATGTGAAAAATGATTAAACTTTTGAAAGGGAGGATATTAAAAATAAGATGGTTTTTCAAGAATTCAAAGCCCTGCAAAAGTGTGGAATGACCTCTAATAGTACTGTCTGTCTCTCTGGCTTTCTGACAAGTAGCTTGAAAGGAAAAACAAATGATCAACCAAAGAATTATCATCCAATTGTGCTGCTAAGTGCTGTCTATAAGTTTCTTGAAAGACTGCTACAGCTAGAAGATCCTTTAGATGATTTCAGTGGAACAAGCTGGAATTCACCATGCTCAAAGTTGCACTGATCAAGTGCTTTCATTAACATCTAAATAGAAGCAGGATATCAGGCAAAAAAAAATCAGCTTCCTTTATAGATCAAAGCACAGCATAGGGTAGGATACACAGTATTGAGGCATGGATTTATATATAAATTAATACAAGTTATACCATGCCATAAAATTACCTGATTTATAGATAATAAGTTTTCTGATAGAACATTGTTTTTGACTATGGGAAATGATAATAATGTTACTAAAATATTAAAGAATGGGACAATCGTAAGGCTCGGATTTTGCCCCCTTCTTTTCAACTTATACATACCAATATGCCTCATGAAAATGCCAGAAAGTTTGGCTAGGCAGATAACTGGGCTTTAGCCATCCAACATAAAACCTTTCAGATAACTGAAGATGTTCTCATTTCTGACATAGTCATATTAAATAAGTACTTTCATAAATGGAGGTTCCAACCTAATCTAACCAAGATGGAAGTAACATGCTTCCATCTTTGTAATAGTTCAACTGGCAGAGAGCTTAATGTACATTTCAAGGGAAAAAGACTCAATCACAAGAAATTCTTTAAATATCTTGGATATTACCCGGACAGGACACTTTCCTATGAAGAAAATTTGGCAAAACTGCTGCCAAATTGAGAAGTAGAAACAATATCCTGCACAAATTGTGTTTGAGTTGAGCAATGGACATGCTACACGCTGCACTCAGCTTGGTTTACTTAGTAGCAGAGTATTGTGCTCCAGGATGGCTTAATAGCTCATACACAAATAGAATTGATGTACAATTGCATGAGTCAATGTGCATTGTTAGTGGGATGATCCAAACTACTTCCACATATTGCTGTCTGTTTTGAGCTATATACCACCCCCAGAAGCAAGACGAAAAATTCCCTCCTTCAAGAATACCTGAAGATTGTCAATAACTCCCAGCTGCCAATATTGAGTGCTGTAGACTGCCTGGAACAAAACAGGTTGAGATCCAGACATCCAGCTATTTCCACTGCTAAAATACTTATAGAAGATGATTTTGACAAGCAGAATATATGTAAACAGCACTGGATAGAAAATTGCATGCCACAATGTCAAATTTTGCCTTGTATCTTCAAAAAAAAAAGCGATCTAGATTTGAAAACACCCATATGATACAGACAACACTTAAACTGGATGTGGTAGATGTGCTGATGCCTTCTGTAAGTGAGCCAAAATACCATTACTAAAATGTGACTGGAGCTGAGAAACAAACTACCTAACACGTTGTGACAGAATGCCGCAACAACTGAAGCAAAATATTATATCTGTAATCTAGATATATGTTTATAATATTTTATATTTTTATCATTTATGCTTTTTAATCAAAATGTGATGTGAATGTGCCATGCAATAAATAAATAATCTGACAGGTGCCATGATATACCAGAAAGTACAGTTACTGATTGGGATAGTTTTGTAAACTGGTTTATAAAAGAAACACCTGATTCATTTAAGGAGGCAATTCCAGTGAGTTCTTATTCATTATTTGTATGTAGATTTTGATTAGGGCTTTGTAGCAATATAGTAAAAAAGTGCTGTTTTGTGTCAATTAGGTCCTGCTTATTATTTGGGAGCTAACTTGTTACTTGATTTGGTTTGGATTTAGGAAAATATGCTCCCATGGTGACAAACATTGTTTCAGAATCTGTTTCCATGCCTTCTTCTCTTAGATCTATTGCTTTGGAACTATTAAGACAAAACTTTTGCACTTTAACAGATAATCAGAGTTGGAAGGACGTTGTAGGTAATCTAGTCCAACCCCCCCTCAAGCAAGAGACCCTATACCATTTCTGACAAATGGCAGTCCAATCTGTTCTTGAAAGTCTCAAGTGATGACACTCCCACAATTTCTGAGGGCAAGCTGTTCCATTGGTTGATTGTTCTCACTGTCAGAAAGTTTTTCCTTATTTCCAGGTTAAATCTCTCCTTGTTCAGTTTCCATGCATTATTCCTTGTCTGGCCTACAGGCACTTTAGACAATAGATTGACCCCTTCCTCTCTGTGGCAGCCCCTCAAATATTAGAAGACCGCTATCATGTCTCCCCTGGTCCTTCCCTTTACTAGACTAGCCAAGCCCTGTTCCTGCAACCGTTCATCATATGTTTTAGCCTCAAGTCCCCTAATCATCCTGGTTGCTCTTCTCTGTACTTTTTATAGAATTTCAACATCTTTTTATAGTGTGGTGACCAAAACTGGATGCAGTACTCTAGGTGTGGTCTGCACTAAACATGACCCAATGGGTTGAGAGAGACAAAGAATCTTCCTAAGGGTGTTTTCTCTTTGGAACTTAAGACACAGTAATCCTACTTCAGGCCTTGATGAGTTACAAGGGTAAATCATTTCTTTCTTCTTTCTTGTGTTACATTTCGTTTTCATAACAAGTAGAAATCACTATTACTTGCTGTTTTCTCCCAAATTAGCAGTTCCTTTCTAGAGAACTTATAATGAGACTCCACCTAATTAAACATTGTTTCCTGTAATCCTTTTTTACATTTCAATCGTAAATCATGTCTCAATAGATCTTTCAGCATCTGCTGTGATAAAAGAAATGAGATTAGGCTAGCAGAATATTAAGCAGTTAAATATTCTAAATAATATAATATAATTGTTATTTCCAAGCTAAAAATATTACAGCTAGATGCTACCAGATAAGAAAAGAAATAAAATCAGAGCATAAAGAGAGATAGACCTCACTTATCAACCTGCCATGCAATGACTGTTTAAAATTATGACAGTGCTGAAAAAAAGGTTTTGAGCAATGAGGGCATTTATGACATTTGTTGTTATGTTACATGTTTGCCTTAACAGTCAATTAGTATGAATTATTCTATGTCTGACCCATTTTTTACTCCCTTGTGGAGAGAAAGGGGTTACAAAAGAGCAAGAAGCCATACAATGAGGAATATTCCTGCTGTTTGCCTAGAAGTTCATGGTTCTCAGATCCAAGCACATTAGGGAAACAGCCAGTATCAATGCATGTCTTTTGATATGTATTTCCTGTTGTGTGCCTGCTTACTCTCTTGTAATCCTTTCCTATTCAATGACTATAAATACAATATTAATTCCTTTCTTGATAATTATACCAGCATCAAGGTGAGAATTCCAAATGGTGACACACTGAAGAAAAATGAAGTAAAATCATAAGTACAGTCACATGGTTTTCCACTTAGCAATTATGTCATTTAACAATTGAATAGTCTGTCCAAATTACTAAAAAAAGACTACGTGTATGCCAATCCATAGACAAATCAAAATTTTGCAGGGATATTGCAATTCCCCTTTCTAAGAAAATAACATTTTTATGCTTTTCTCTAACAGCAAGTGAAGCATAACAGCTACAATCTTAAAACTTTTTGCAGCATCTTAAATAACAATATAGGCTTTATTAATCTGCTACCTTCTAAGTATGTGACAAATGTAATTTCAGAAATCCCCAGTAGCATGTTTTGTTTATTTCCACTGCTGGGAAACTGTTGAGAAACTTAATTTGTCTCTCTCTTTTCACAACTGACTTTGAAAGGTGTACATTTGAAAGGTGTTACCAGTTTTGAATGCTTACCTATATAAACAATACCTGCAAATAACAAAATAATAGGAATAGCGGGGAACACTTGAATAAACTCAAGTATTTTCTTATGCATAATTCCAGGAATTTATATGATTAAGTATAGCATATAAAATCTTAAGTTTCTGTATGAAGCCTCATAAACTTTTGAAACAGTGACAGAAATAAAGGGGAAAATCCACCAATCTGATCTTTATACATGATTTAAATTTTCTGAGAACAGGAAGTAAATCAAGAAACAGTTAAATTCTATTAAGTGCCTATGTATGTTCAGTGGATCAATGAACAGAAAGGCAACTAATCCAAATGATTTTTACAATTATATGAACTTATTCCATTATTTATTCACCTGAATAAATCAAGTAAAAGAAATATTTGCACAATAATTGAATTAGTAACTTTAAACTTCATGAAAAATCGAGTATAAAGAAAATACTTATGAGCAAGAAATACTGAAAGACTAATCTGTTATTTTGAGAATGATTAATACAACAATAAAAATGTTGTTAATATATATTATTATAAATAGTAGTATCTGAAAAAGAAACATGAATATTGATAGCTTACAAAGGTTTGCCTAATTTAATCTGTTCTGATCTTACATATTTTCCTTGCTGGCGGATGAATAGGTTTAGTCTCATAATGTTAAATAACTAGAGTGTAATACTATGACATTAACCAACTCTTGTCAGGAATTAGCCTCAAATTATTGTATGTTTATAATCAAACTGCTGACATTTATAAGTATTATTGAAGATTTTTTTAACAAAGTTAAAGTGCAAAACAACATAAAGAGAGTGTTATAAAAGAGAAAAGATACTATAAAGATAAAGTTAAAAGCATTAAAACAATAGAGAGAAAAAACAGCACTAAAAGAGTGTTAAGGAATCAGGTTTCAATCTTTTTCACAACTTAGAAACATATTTAAAACCATTTTTCCCCTTCAAAATTATACAACATGGTCCCCATATATTGCCTTAATTAATCAGTAAATGGAGTAATCATTAGTTTATTTTTATCCATTTCTACATAAAGTTCATAAAGGGTTTTAAAAAGTAACAGTTGTTCCTTCTTAAAAAGCAAGTCAGTTCAGTCATTTGTGCAATTTCAGCTATCTTCATAATCCACTCCTAAATTGTAGATATTTCTATACTCTTTCATTTTTGTGCATATAAGAAGCTTGCTGTTGTTGCTATATATAAAATCAATTATCCATAAATCTTTTCTAATTGGTCTTTCATAAGTCCTTACGGATGTCAATTTTTAATATTCTCTGCATTTCTGCATATTCTCATTGGCATTTCCAAATAAGGAATGGTAAATTAGCATTTTTCTGACCAAGGGAGATATAATATGGTAAAGACCAAAGGACTGGTTAATAGACAAAGGAATCATGCTTTCAGTAATGGCACTGAGTTTATCAACCGCACTTTTTAATCACTTTTGAAATTACCAAAATTAATGGTAATGGGAGAGAAATAAATTTGGCTGTACTGGTTATGAAGATCAGAGTTCACTTCTTTAACTATTTCTCTTTTCTTTTTTCTTCAACCTCTTTCTTTTTTCCTTTTCTTTAATCTCTTTCTCTTTTCTTTCTTGTGCTATTCTTTTTCTTTTCTCTCATCTGTATTTGGTTTGCATTAACTTTTATTGTTTTTTTAAACTTTCCATACGAATTTTTTTTTAATTCTCTGCATCATGGTATGTATTTTTGTTCAATATTTTTCATTTTTTTCACAAATCTCCCACATATGGTAAAATGTCCTTTCATGCTTTTTGCTCTTCCAACAACAGGTGAACGACTCTTCTACATCTTACATAATTTCTCTGGAAAAATATACCAATATACTATTTCATTTTATAAAAAATATTTCTTAAATTCAAAGGCAATTGGAATTTTTTTCCTGTTAACCACATGCTTTTCCATTGATCCATCTGTACATCTATTTGGTAATTAAACTTTTGTTGTCATGACTTTTCACAGGGAAAAATGGCAATTTTTAATCAAGACATGTCAAAAGGGCTAACTTACGGAATGTGCCCCAAATCCAGGAACTGTGACTCTGAGGTAATTAAATTTGGGGAAATTGTGGCTATTGGCTGCTACTGTATTGCAGTCTTCCTTTTCAACTTTCTGTGACACTTCCCAGGCAGTTTCTCAATCCCTCACACTCTTCCCCATCCAGCAGCAGCTGGCTTAACTACCTGCTAGTAAGAGAACAGAAGAAATGTAGCTGCCTTGGATGTAGGGATGGATAGCAGATAAAATGGGAGATTTATGGGAAATGGGAGATTCCCAGTGCTCCCTACCAGATTCCCACAAGGAAATTGCTTCTGCACCCATTGCTTGGTTATTTGGTTTTTCTATGTAGTTAAGGAAATATTTCTGAAACAATGTTTTGGTGAGACACTAACCGAAATCCTTCGTTCATTTTATCATGAATGAAGGTGAATATACGTGTCCCAGGATAATGGTGCAGAATCCAATCTGAGTTGGTTACTGGGATCATTTTATCATGCAATCTTTAACTTATTCCATTTCAATTCTCAATAAAAACTTTATACATAATTTAGCTATTATGTTCTTCTTTTGAACATAATTCTATGGTGTTCTATCCCTGGCAATTTTTTATCCATATTAAACCTCTCTTTTAAATATGCATAGGAAAACCATTGAGATGTAAATTCCTCTGCAGCCAATTGTTTTTAGTTTCAACTTAAGTTCTCTATTTTCCTGAGTTGACATTTCTAACCCTTTTTCATTGTCGGTTGTTTCTTGTGTATAAAACACTTCTTGTGCTGAGACCAATAAGGACATTTCCAGGCACAGTCTGGGTTTCTATCTTTTCCATATTCTCAATATGGCTTTCCTGATTGAACGATTTTAAGAAAACCTATGTTAACTTTGATTTTATCATTCTATAAAAAACATGCCACAAAACTCAGGTTTTACCCTTATAATTCAAGCTGCATGTATATATCCTCAAGTGTTTCCACCTTTTAGAATTGCATGGTTATTTTTCTTTTAAATTTCAATTATATAAATGAGCTTTCCCTAACATAAAGCTTTATTTAACATATAATAGTACAAATGGTTTTATAGATTTTAAATAACAACACAATGATTCCATATCTCAAAGGAAATTTATATTTATATTTTCAATGAAAAGTAATTTCAAAGGTAAGATCAAATGTGCCATGGGGTAAGCTAAATTGTTAGGCTATGGTTTTATCCTTCAAGGTGTGACTGGTTGAGTTTATGCAACACATTCATAGTACTGCAGTGTATATATTTTAAAATAAAATCAAAGAAACATTATTATGTTAAAAGCAATGCATGAAATTCATCCAATAAAAATGTCACATGTGCAAATAAAATGTGTTAAGTACTACTGAAGATATGTTTTTGACAGAATTAATCACATAGTTATTGAAAAAGACAATGTGTAGTCTTCACTATTTGATTTATTTGCTAATTGTTTTTCACTTTTCTTAATTTATTCATAGTAATGCAGAAGACCACATCCATCCTGCCTAGGACAGAAGCTTGTGTTGCAGGAATGGCTTACTGTTTGCATGGTTCAAGATCAGATGTCCCTGTCTCCGAGACCTTCCTAAACACCAAGATTTAATGTTCCTGGGGTCAGCTAATAAATGTGGGCCTTCAAAATCTGTTTCATTCCTGTCAGCATTTGGACACATGGTATAATCCATGTAAACACTATTCCTAATTTAGTTTGTGTAGGCCATAACACTTTCTGTTTCCTGCTTCTACCTTAGCAATTCCTGACTTATTTTACTTTGAGTCATATTCCCTTATTTCCAGGTGTCATTTCTTCATCCGCTTCCTTGTTATACACATCTCTTTAGAATATTTACAGGAATATGAATTATGAATATTTGACCATTTGCAGAATAAGCATGTTTTTATTTGGGAAGTAATGAAATATGATAATTTAGCATAGCTTGTTAGATTTAGAAAGACCTGCAAAAATGTTCACAATACTTGGTTTCTAATGGGTTGAAAATCTAACAACATTTTTTTTTAATCTCAAAATAAAAATACTAAACAAAAAGGCTGAAAAGACTAAAGCAATATACAATTTACGTATGACAGAATCATACTCTTTAATTGGTGTAGGTATATACAACATGTCTTCTTCAATAGAAAGTAGGACTATAGAGAGTTGTGCATTTACTGCAGTCATTTATCTTGCTGACAGTCTGTGGTCATAGCAACACAGTTAATTGATGGCTGACGGATTTGGCAGCCACTTCAAAGACTTAGTGAGGAAATTACAGATAAACAACTTGGGTAATCATTTACTTTAAAAAGCATAATGTAGGTATCTTGAACAGCAGGATTATGCAGTTCCTGGCAATAATGTTTATTGCCAGTAACTTTTTGTTTATTAACATTTAATATTCAAAGTCATAGGGTAATATTATATTTCTATTTTATTTTAACTACTATTTTCTCACTCAGAATCATAATTTATTTATTTCATGACTTGAATGTACTTCATTAAAATATTAATACTACTTATTTAATTCACTTAAATATAATACAATAATTTACCTTATAAATTATTACTTTGTTATTTTGTTACTTAGTTAACAAAGTAACTGTTACTTTGACAATTCTTCAGATCAAACAAATGAGATGAAACACAGAAAATATGTAGGAAATACACACAACACACACACACACACACACCAAAAAGCATCCAGTCTACACAGAAATCCAACGAGGGCAAGAACTAAAGAGAAAAGTGTACAGCCAGCAGCTTAAAAAAGGATATGTTTCTGATTGTTAGGACCCTACTTCAAAACCAAAAGTTCTAGTCTCTCTGAGCAGATTTGTCATATGATTAAGAAATTAACAAGAAACAAATTCACACTTGACGTTGGCACAAAATTGATAACTTTAGGATTATTTGATTAGAACAGAAACTATATCCATCAAGTAACAGTAAATAAGGGAGTAAGAAAGAAGTTAGTGCTGGTATTTTGACTTAGTGGCTGTCAATAGATACCTTCTTTTTCCTAGACACATAGTGCTTCTTATTGTATGTCTATTCTATTTTTTCATTTGTCATCTTTGCACAAGGTGAGACAAAAAAAGTAATAGGGAATGGAGACAGAATTTGGACACAGAAGAGGTAACTTTAGTTAACTTTTTCTCTTTCACACCACAGAGTCAAGAAAGAGACTTCTCATCCCACAGGGGAAACATTACTTATTCTTTAATAAAAGAGAAACAAAATTCAGAAATAGATTGAGGGAAACTTGCCTTTTTTCATTCCACAGAGGCTCAGGAAAGGAATATAGTAAAGAGAAAATAGTGCATAAAGTAAATACCAGGTCTCTAAGAAAATCCTAGTCAATGTATTTTTTCTTCAGTCACACCATTTTTAATACACACAGTCTTGTCTCCTTCTAGGAGATATATGCTATTTGAAAGATTAGTTTTGTAGTGCCTATTGCTACTGCCAGTCTGCATCGAAGTAAAATTTAGAGATGCAGTGACAGTCTAATACCTTCTATCAAACTTCATATGGAGATACAAGGTGAAAAATACATATGTTGAAGGCCACCCTTAAAAACTCAAGACATTCTCTTCCTATAAGTTTAATGAAAGTACTTATTTGGAATACTTTCAAGTATATCCTTATAATGTACAATGTAAAGATAACCACAAAATGTTGCAAATAAATTTTATTTAATTTTAAGAGGATATGCTAAATATCCTAAAATACAACAAATAATTACTTGAACTGTTATGCAGATATAATAATAAACTCTACGTTATCATGATGTATGCTAAATTTGTCCATCTTGTTAGGAGATAACTTGTATCTCATTTGATAAAGAAATGGGATTATAATTTTATTTATGCCTAACAAGTAGATGTACTATTAATAAAATTATATTTCTTTGAATACCTCAAAATTTTAAGATTTTTACCTCTTTTCTCTTTTAAATTTATTTTAATCAACTATGTAGATTGTTATATATATGTTCATATATGCATATCTTCTGGTCAAAGACCATAATAAAGTTTACTACTAATTGTGTAATTTCATAGTAACATTTATTATTAAGAGTACATTTCATCCTCAGATTCCATCTCTTAATTGTGGTCTAAGTCACTTTATTTCATCAATTTCCCATTACATATTCCAATTTTTTGTGACCCAACAGTTCAAAAAGTGACTGCAAATAGAGGTACAACTTCAGTGGGCAACTAAATGGGGACATAAAAGGAACCACCACCTGGGCATTCCCTGGGCAACAGTGAAGTCACTAGTTGATCCTTTCACTAAGGAAGCACTTTGATGCTTCTGACATGGTAGTATCAACTTCCTGTTGAAAAATTCTAAAAAACTTGAGATATTGCAAAATGTTTATCATCTAGTTTAGTTTAGTTTACTTTATTGTCACTGCACTTCATACAACAAAATTAAACATTATCTTCAGTGTACATTATGGCTATGAAAATAAACACACATCCTTCATATTCTATACATTGAACTGAAAACCCCTGATATTGCATTAATATTGCACTATACAGTAGAATTCAATAGAGTTACTGCCCTGAGATAGAAGCTGTTTTTCAGCCTATTGCCCTGTTTTATTATCCTGAACCATTGCCAGATGGTAATGGGTCAAAACAAGGGTGCCCAAGATGAGATGGATCTTTGAGAATGTTTTGAACTTTCTTAAGGCAGCGAGAGCTCTTCCGAAGTGGGGAGAGGGCAACCAATGATCTTCTGGGCAATGACGTTAACCCTCTGGAGTGCTGTCCTATCTGCCAATTTGCAATTGGCAAACTATACACAGGTGCAGTAAGTTATGATACTCTCTATGGTGCAGCAGTAGAAGGTCACGACCAGTTTTTCATTCAGTTGTTGTTTTCTGAGAAGTCTCAGGTAATATAAACTCTGCTGGGCCCTTTTGACCAGTGCTGCAATGTGAGCACCTCAGGTCAGGTCCTCTTTTATGGTAACACCCAGAAACTTAAAACTGGCCACTTTCTCCACTCAGTCTCCACAGATAAGCAAGGGCTGGATGTCTGATCTGTTCCTTCTATAATCCACTATAAGCTCCTTGGTCTTATTGATGTTGAGGACCAAGTCATTGTCTCCATACCACAAAAGCAACTGGTCCACCTCATCTGAGCAGGCAGACTCATCCCCCTGGAGATGAGACCTACTTCTTTTGTATCATCTGCAAATCTAGTAATAGTATTAATAGCGTGATTGGGAATGCAGTCATGCACATAAAGAGAATAGAGTAAGGGAATCAACACGCAACCCTGTCATATACCAGTGTTAAGAATAAGGGCTGAAGAGTTATGATTACCTAATCTGACCCTCCGTGAGCGACCAGACAGGAAATTCATAATCCAAGGGCAGATTGAATAAGAAAGTCCAAGGTCCAGAAGTTTAGACACTAGTCTATGTGGAAGAATTGTGTTAAATGCAGAACTAAAATCTACAAAAAACATCTTCACATATCCCCCACCACTTTTCTAGATGAGTCAGAGCAGTGTGAAGAATGATGGCTATAGCATCCTCTATAGATCTATTTCTTCTGTATGCAAACTGGTGTTTATCCCATGTATGCCAAAGACCAAAAAATGATGTGCCGTCAGACCAATTTCTCAAAGCACTTCATGATGATAGGAGTGAGTGCCACTGGTCTGTAATCATTGAGGTTATAGATAGGGAACTTCTTTGGCAGTGGAATAATGGTGGAAGCCTTCAAACAAGATGGAATAGTGGACTGGGATAAAGACCAATTGAAGATCCTGGTAAAGACTTCAGCCAACTGATCAGCACAGTCTTTAAGCACTCGGCCAAAGATACCGTCATGACAGGCAGCCTTTCTAGGGTCCACAACCCTCAGAATGCTCCTCACCTCCTGTTCCTACACATTGAGGTGGGGGCTACAATGGGCTGGTGGCTGTATTTTTGCTGTCTCTGATGTCTCTACTTCAAAGCGAGCAAAGAAATGATTCAGTTCCTCTGCCAATGAAACTTCCCCTCAGCAGAGATGAAATTGGTCGGTTGATGGTTGATAATTTGTTGAATCCCTTACCACACCTGCCTCATGTTATTGCTATAAAAATTATCCTCAATCTTTTTCTTATAATCAGTCTTGGTCTTCCGAACACCTTTCTTCAGTATAGCTCTGGCACCACTGTATCTTGCTCCATCACCGGACCTAAAGGCCTTGGTCCTGTCACACAAGAGGTGCTGGACTTCCTTGGTCATCCAGGGCTTCTGATTGGGATAGATCCTACTACATTTATTCACAGTGATAGTATCTGTGCGGTGTTTTATATAGTACAGAACAGCTGCAGTTTGTTCCTCTAGGTCAGGTTGGTAAAAGATGTCCCAATTTGTGTTCTCAAAACAATCCTGAAGTTGTTGGGAAGCATCTTCTGGCCAAGATTTCACTGTCTTTATTATAGGCAGAGCCCATCTCCTAAGAGAGATGTATGCTGGTGCTAAAAGCAGTGAATTATGGTCTGATTGTCCCAAATGTGGTTATTGTGTAACCTTATAGCTATGTTTGATGTTGGTATATACTTTGTCCAGTATGTTTGCTCCTCTAGTAGCACACTTAATGTGCTGATAGAATTTAGGGAGCACTGCTTTTAAATCAGCATGATTAAAGTCCCCCGCTATGATATGCACAGCATCAGGATACTTATTTTGCTGATTACTAACAGTGTTATACAAGAATCCCAAAGCTATGGTAGTATTGGCATCAGGTGGGATATAGACTGCAATAATCAAAACCACGCTGAATTCCCATGGAAGATATATGGGTCTACATTTAATAGTCATATACTCTAGTTCCATGGAGCAGTGGCTGTCTACAGCCTTTGTATTGATACACCAGCTTTTGTTCACATAAAGGCTTAAACCTCCCCCTTTGCTCTTGCCAGAATCTCTACTCCTGTCCTGCCGGTGAGCTAAGATCTATCAATCTTAATGAAGACCTGAACTCTTACTTTTAATCGCATATAAAGCAGAAGAAATGAAAAAATAAATCTGAATTGGTTTAGTTCCATTGTTCTTCATTTTTGAAACATATTACTAAAAATGTGTAAAGATGGAAAGGAGATATATTTTTGAAGATTTAAAATGCTATCAGAATAGAAATGCAGAAAAGAAAAGACAATTAGTAGTCTACCAATATATACAGCAAAGCAGGTTTCAAGGATTTGTTTTCCTTTTTACACTTCAAAGCAGCAGGTAAAATTATTTTTATCAAGGAATTTTTGTTTTGTTTTACTTATCTACATATTTGAGATTAATAGTGGTCCAGTGGTCCAATAGAAGGAGCTATATTGTAATTTATCAAACCAATAATTTATTTATCTTTCTTAAACAGATCAAGTAAAAAAATACAGGAGAATGAAACATGCTAAACTTTCTTAAAAGCCTTTTCTGCAAGTCTTTCAAAGCAGACTTTCAGACTTATACAGTGGTACCTTGGTACTCAATTGCTTTGAAACTTATTGAATTTGGTATTCAATGCATTTTGATATGAAAATTTGGTCCTGGTACTCATTGTTTGTTTGGTAATCAATGCACAAGCTAGGCTTCTAGATGCTCACTAAGAAAAGATTTTTCTACATGACCATCAGAACATTAGTATTTTGTATATTATTATTAACACACTCTGATGCTAAGGAGTTCTACTCCCCCTCTCCACCTGAAAAGAAATCTGTTTCAAATGCAAAACACAAGCAGGGGAGAGGAGTTTCAGTTTTAGTTTCTCAGCACCAGGAAGCTTTAGTACAGAACAGTTGAGCTAAGCCATGCCCAGGCTCCTTGCTGTCTCTTCCTTGCTCACACAGCAAATACTCTTTCAGTTTCCAAACAGTCCTCAACTCTCTCACACACTGACAGGATGCTAACCAGATGAATACCAATGGATGCTGGTAGGCAGAGGCAGAATCCCCCCTTTATTTTCCTCCCCAAAAACTAAGCCCGATCACATAGTTTTGTAGCAAAGCACGGGTATCCAGCTAGTTATCAAATATATACAAATATACAGAATCTCTATGCATGTAAATCTAGAACTAAACTTCTTCTAAAGTAATTACCTTTTCAGCATTTCAGTATTTTGGATATCAAAACAATTTGCAGTAAACGTCTCCATATGTATGCTACAGCTCTTGAACAGTACATTAGTGTAACTCTTATAAAATGCACTACACATTTGACATTTGAAAACTAATTGTGCAGTTTATGAACCCAATTATCTACCATCAAATTGAGGTCAACTAGTAAGGCTACATCAATCATTTTCAACATCATGATCTGTTCTTGTCTCTGATCCTTCAGGCTTTTCAATGGTGCAGAAGATAACTTCTGCCTTTTAGTATCAGGCAACCACACTAAAGCAGTCAACAATACATTCCAGACTAGAGACTTTCTAGAACAGCCAAGAAGGTATTGGAAAAAGATACCCAAATGCCATGATATACATACAAAGATCAGAATAATGAAGATAATAATATTCCCTGTGACACTGCATTAAAATGAACATCGCACAAGAGCATCAACATTAATGAAATTTGTATTTAAAGAAATTTCCAGAACATGGATAGCCAAGAAAACACAATCAAAAAAATGGATCATATAACAAATCAACCCAGGCTCAATTGCCCTACTTTCTTTCTTTCTTTCTTTCTTTCTTTCTTTCTTTCTTTCTTTCTTTCTTTCTTTCTTTCTTTCTTCCTTCCTTCCTTCCTTCCTTCCTTCCTTCCTTCCTTCCTTCCTTCCTTTCTAATTGGACTTGCATGCCTCCCCCTCTCCGCAAGGACTCAGGACGGCTCACAATAAATCACCACAACAATAAATATATAAAAAACAATTAACCTGACAAGCCCAATTGATAAAACAGTTAAAAATACACTACCCCCCAGGAAGTCAGTCCAGCCCAGCCTGTTCAAACAACCAGGTCTTCAGACCGCGGCAGAAGGAGCGAAGATCAGGGGCCAAATGGAGCTCCAAAGGGAGTTGATTCCACAAGGCAGGGGCCGCAACAGAGTAGGCCCTCCCCCGAGGCACCGCCAGCCTACATTGTCTAGCTGACGGCACCCCAAGGAGGTGTGGCACGGGGCGATCGGTATTTGTTGTTGGCAGGAGACGCTCCCGCAAATACCCCGGACCCAAATCATAAAGGACTTTGAATGTTAAAACCAACACCTTGAATCTCACCCGGAGGGCAACCGGCAACCAACGCAGCTCGTGCAGGAGGGGTGTAACATTGGAGTATCGGGGGGCTCCCATCACAACTTTAGATATAGTATGTGAAGTCTTAGTAGCAAGGTAAATGAACTCAACTACAACGGTTATGTATATTACAGGTAGTCCTTGACTTAAAACCATTCAAATAGTGATAATTACAATGGCACTAAAAAAAATGACTTATGACTGTTTTTCACATTTACAACCATTGCAGGATGCTTGTGGTCATGTGATCAGAACTTGGATGCTTGGAAATTGGCTTATATTTATGATGGTTGTACTGTTCCGGGGACATGGGATGACAGTTTGTGATCTTCTGACAAGCAAACTAAATGGGATGCCAGATTCACTTAATAACTATGATACTAACTTAATATCTGTAGTGATCCACTTCACAATAGTGGAAGAAAAATCACAAAATGGGCAAAACTCATTTAACTCTTGCTTAACGATAACAGCAGCTGTATAAGCTGACTTCAAATAATCTGTTCCTGGGCTGTTTAAAATTTTAGTTTATACTAAGAGTAGTTACTATTACATAGTTCATTCCTTATTAATATATTTAAATAACTTTTAAATAAATACATTAAAATAAAATAAATATACAACACATTATTTTATGTATAATTGTAATGGTAAAGGCTTGTCTGGAAGCATTTGCTTAAATACTTGCATAAAATTTGGGAGCATGAGATTGCTAGTCTATATAAACTTATGGCTTCTTTAGGACATTTAGGAAGAGAATTATGCATGTAACTGGTTTTCTGATGCCATTTAATAATTTAGTACATAATACTAGATATCTCTATTTTTCTTGTACTATTCTACAGGTATTAGAATATTTCATAGTTATGTGTTATTGAAAATGGTAAATGGAAAGAAAGTCAAATGATAAGTTATGGCCTTAATATACAGGAAGTTTAATTCCCTCTGAATGTTAGAAGAAATGTCCAATTAGAAGAATTGGACTCACAGTGATTCAGTGAGATCCTTTTGGATACAAATGTTCAAATGAAATTCTGACAGCCATCTGTCAGAAATATTTAAATTTGAGTTTTGGGATTAAGATATAGTTGGATTTTGTTATATGTCTTCCTACTGCAACTACCTGCTAATATGCCATGGTTTACTCTGGAATAGTTTCAATGTTACTTTTTTATTTGTTTCAATTAGTTGAAGTAGTTTACAACATTTAAAGGAAAAACATTAAGTTTTAACACAATGTATCATACAATTGATCCCTTTGATTATTTTTTCTGTCAAATATGTGATCATATGCCAATACTGCTTAAGATAACCAATCAACTGGATACTTATCTTTCTTTATTCTAGGATAAAAATAAACACATATTGTTCTGTATCACCAAGAACAGAAATGGATGATGGTTGTGAAAATTCAGGAAAACAAAATGTATATAATTTTCGTTCACCATGAAGTTTTTCAGTGTATTTCCCTGTAGTACTTTGAATCTTTCAAGAAAGAAGCCACAGAATATTTAAATTTAAAATAAAAAAAGAGTTGAAAATATCTCTTCTTTGAAGGTCAATAAAGCTGTTGAGTTAATTTTTATTGAAGTTAAGATTTCGATTTTATCTGCTACCTTTAGTAACTATTATTATTTGGATTAATGACATGAAACTATGTAGTAAAATTATGTAGACTATATAATAAAAAGATATAACAACTTGCCTTAAAGTGAGTAATAAAACAAAAGAGAAAGAGAGAGAGAGAGAGAAACTGTAAATTACATTTGTCACCCTTAAGCAAAGGTAACGAGTGTTTGCCCCAAAAGGTATCATTCAGTTTCAATACACTGACTGATTAAACAGAAAATTATCTTCTTGTAAAAGAAAAGCTACTGTGAAAATATGGAGTTTGAATTTTTTCATGTAGACAAATTCTGAAATTATTTTATTAGTTCAAAAATTCCATTTGAGTAGTAGCTGGTATTATTCACTCAATGCTTCATTTTAAAAATCAGATGAAAAGAATGTGTCAATGTGCTTGTTAGAAATGCATAACAGGTACTAGATTTTCTGTCAGTTACATTAAACCAGTGCCACTCTATTTTACTTTGTTTCTCAGTCAAGTCATATTTCCTGTTCATATCAATGAAGAAGAATCTGATAGATATGCTCAAGATAAAGAGATGTGTGCTGAATTTCTTAATGTAGAAATCATTCAGAAATAAGAGAAAGCCACTGAAACTATTTCTGAAAAATCTAGTGACGTACAACAAACTATTATCAGTGTGAGAGTAGATTAGAAGCTATAGATGTTAGAAGAATATGCACTGAAATTTTTAGAATTTAATTGTGTTTCACCCATATGAATGAGCATATATGTTCTTAAAGGTCCTGGGGTGTATTGCAGGGATGAAGCTTAAAAGAGTCAGGGCCACAGAACAAAAGTTACTATCCAACTGCCACTCCTGCCAGATCAGCTATGATGTATGGAGAGAGATGGTTCTCATAAGTAACATGGCTTGAAGGTGACAACCAGCACCTTGAACAGTATCTGAAATCACACAACAAACCTATGCAGTACCTATCCTTGCCACCACATTCAACACCAATTTGTCAGGCTCCAAAACCAGAAAGAAATATTGAGATTCTTCTAAGCAGTTTCCTTAAGTGTTTGTCTCCTATATGTAGTGTCCTTACCAAGCTAAAGCAGACTACTTGCACAATTAAAAATATACTCAGAGAACTACTAGGGTGGACCCATCTTAACTCTCTTTCTCCCATACAAACTAAATTTTCCTGTCTTTTGCTCCTCTGGAATCTGGATTACCTTCCACTGTACCTTGCAGCTTCCAAGACGTCCTTGAACATACATTTAAATCTTGAAAATATATTTAGGAAGTCATTTATTTGTATACTTTCCTAGATTTCTAATAACAAATTTCCTGTATGTTATTTTATTATACTGAGTAATTCATTATATTGAGAGTTTGTTCCTTTCATTTTGCATTTTCCTATTCCTATTTTTTCTGAATCTTATATGTAATTATTTTAAAAGCAAGTGTAGATAATGAGGACAATGAGAGCAATTCTGCTTTTAAAAAATAATAGTTCTCAAATAACAATTGTGGCACACGTTTAAGGTTTTGAGTGAATTTGGAGAATGCAATTTAAGTGGATCTAATTTAAGTAGATATAAAATGGGCAGATAGACCATAAAAGCTGTGGTCATACAATAGAGCTCTTTCTTAACATCTTTGTTTTGCCTTATTATTTTTTGTATTTTTGCATGGTTTGTGTAAACCTTTGTGCAAAACTAATCATACTATATTTTTTCCAGGAATTATGGCAAAAATTAGTATTGTGACCTTTCCATAGTTGTCATGTGTTTGAGCTCATTACATATTAAGGTGGGTTGATAAAACTATAACAAACAGGGCCTATATAAATTAGCAGAAGTATTGCTGGTGGTTTGAGGGCAATTCTAAGAAAAGTGGAATTGTCAAAAAAGCTGCTTTAATCATGAGCAATATAATGATGAACAAAGAAGGTGGGGTGGGTGTAGGGATATGTCCATCCAAAGGAGATTTTTGGTGATGCTGAAGATAATAAGATCAAAGATCAAAGTTCAGTCAATCACAAAAGGCCAGCTGCTACAGTACTCTGAGAAAGAAATCTAACACCAATGAAAAGCATTAACTCTAAAATTATAAAAATAGCAATGGAGTTAAAATTACATCCTATACCACAAATATATACATGGATGTGTTTTAGGCTGAATCTTAAGTTAAACAGAAAATAACATCCTTTCATCTTGCTATTAAAAGGGAGATTATAAAAATAATTTGCTACTACTCAAGGGAGGCTAAAAATAAACATCCCTGATAACTGTATGATACTTTGATCATAGCGACCTTAAAGTTGTCCACATTTTAATTCAAATGCTTATAATATACATAAAATTCCCTCAGCATCAATAAAGGAATGAAAGAATCTTAGGGAAATTCGGTGTGACTTTTTCGTGTTTCATAAAGTCTTCTTCTGTCATATTTAAATCTGAACTATTTTTTTTAAAGAAAAGTTCATTTCTCCCTTAAGTGTTGATCAAATAACATTATGCAAATATACACTACAGTCAACAAATTTCATAAAATCAGTGAGTTTATAACTCAAGTCTATAACTTTTCATCTCTTAAAGAAACAGCTTCTAATAAGATAAAGAACAGCAAGAACAAGTATGTATGAGCTGCAACTCTGACAACCTCCATATCAGAAAGTTAAAATTATTGTAAACTGATTTTGAACAGATGGTTGACTTCATGTGCATTTTATGGCAAAGCTGAAAATCTTTTCTCAAATGATACAATTCACAAGTAAAAATGAAAACCAATTTTTTTACCATTTAAGTTACCTGCCAGTTTTAAGAATTTTAGAATAATGAACTAATATTAAAAAGCGAGAAGCCAGTTATGCAGTGTCCTTAAACAACAGAATGTACTTGAAAACAAATAAACAATGCATCCTCTGAAAGTAACTTAAATATGCATAAGACTCATCTGCATTACACATACTGTATAACACAGTCCTCATGAATGACCTTTTACTGTTAAGTTGACATTACCACAACTCTTATTATCTACTTCAGAAAATAGCAATACTTACATTATTATCTACTGTTCTTTCTTACACTGTAAATGCATTGGTGAAACTATCTGGGTAAATAAATAATGCTATGTAGATATCAGTGACATAACTATAAATATTTGTCCAGCTGAGAAGTCAAAGAAAGAAATAATACATATTTCAGACTAGTGAAGATATCACCATAATTTAACTGAGCATAAAAACTATTTTCTGAACCAGTGGACAAATATACTAAGTTGATCATTCAAAACCTATGACAACTTTTCCTATCAACCCCTAATTCAACTTTTTGTAGTAGAAATAAATGGAAAAAGAATATAATAGTGTAAATATAGTATAAAATTATAAATATTGACTAATATAAATAGGAAAACAGAACCTACCAAATAAACAAGAGACAAACAAATTAAAACTTTATTGACAGAATTAGTAAAATTGAAGCAATAAAATAAAGTTATTTAAAACTAACAATGATTGCTGTGATGATACATGTAATGAAGCGGTTATTGTGATGTAAAGTGTATGTAGTAAAACAAAAAGTGAAAAAGGAGTGGTTTTTTATTGATCCTGTTGTCTTTTGACAATTCACTTTCACTGGAAAAATAGAAACATCATTACATTTTATTTGTAACTACAATTATACAAAACAATAACTTACTTCAAAGCTAATATAGTAATACTTTTTAACTATAACTATATCAATTAATTGTTTTAGACAAATAAAAGCACTTCCATGACAAGAAAGCCATGCACATAAGGCTTCCAATGCTACAAACTAAATCGTTGTTTGCAAAGAAATAACTTCGTTTTCATTTAACATAAATGTTCTTATAAAGATAATACAGACCTTAAAAACAACTTGACTCAAAATATATTACAACTGTGGATTGTACTCGTTGACCTGTTCCAAATATATTTTTTGGTTGGAACAATTCTACTTACATTAACATAACACTTTACTCACAAGCAATTTGGAAGGGATATTTAATAACATCCAATACTCAATGGACTTCTTTCCATGTCTCGATAAGCCAATTGAGATAATTCTACATGTATGTTGTGGAGTACCTTACATTATACTTGACATTCCAAATACTCCCCCTCTAACCAAATACTGAAATTTAAATTGTGTAAATTTGTTTATAGGGGGGTGATCTAAGAATTCAGTGAGGATTGCCATTTCTGGAAACTGAGTTACCTTTGGAAGATATAGCTATGAATTAGACTCAGATTTGTATAATCCAGCTACTGATGCCTTAATACAAGATTACCATCATTGTAACATTTGACTTTAACATTGGTTGTCCTAATACTAAAATTTTTATCTTGTTTACTGTATAATAATTCAAACATTTTTACTACCAGTTCTGGTGGGTGTGGCATGGCTTGGTTGGTGTGGCTTGATGGGCATGGCAGGGGAAGGATACTGCAAAATCTCCATTCCCTCCCCACTCCTGGAGGAAGGTTCTCCGAACTACTCAAAATGCTTTTATATACAAGAAGATATTTGCATCAGTTTCCAACATTTCTGGCTATTTTAAAACTTTTAAAAGTCCTTAACTTTGTCCAAATGAGTGAAATACTGCTACAGGTTTGCACTTCTACATACAATTGAATATTCTCCCCCCCCAAAAGAATATTAGTGCAAATGAAGTGCAGTGCTCAAAAATAAAAAGTCCAGTAAGATTGGACATTTTATTTTGGAGCACCGCACTTTGTTTGCACTATTTTTTTTTCAGAAAAAAATATTCAATTTTATATAAAAGTGCACACCTATGTACACATATTTCATTTTGTTAGATGGCAAAGCAAAAGAACTGCCAATAATAAAAGTCTTTGATTATTAAAGTAAACACTGAGGCTAAGAATATTGATTTTGAATTCTTGAGTATTCCTGTTACTTTTTTGCAGCAAAAACAACTAGTACATGGTTTGGCAGACCAGATGCTCTATACCATTTCGTTTTATCTTGCTTCACCCATGGCTGCAATAAGAATTGTAAATCCTGAGGGAAGAAGAAAATTAAGTATAGAAAGTACAGGCAGTGGTAACTTTTTTTATTAACAGTAGCCTTTTCCAACATCATTCTAGGAAATAATAGGATTATTCTCATACAAATGAACTGGGAGGAAATAAAATCTTTTGCAGTTCCATTATTTAAAATATCCATAGTATAATATCTCAAAAAGTTGAAGTGTTTATTTTCCTTTATTAATATTTTAAATGTTAGTTCAAAATCTTTTACAGGAGGGAGTATATAGACTGAGTTGGTTGTCTACATAGTGCACATTGTTAACAAAATAATGAATATATTACACAGGAATGGTAGGAATTATATATAACCATAATGATATGAACATTTTTTATCCTTTAATTGTGTTACCAGTCTAGTTATAAAGACAGAGTTTGCAACTGAATCTGCTACAGCATTTGATTAATATGTTTTTAACTTATTTACATGTTACCAATGATAAAGTTAGGTTTTAGGGATATTTATAAGCACATTATAAGCAAGTACAGATTTGTAATGGTATTTTTTATGTCCCCATCTTTTCTTCTGTTTCAATAGCAGTAAAGAAAGAAAGAAAGCTATCTATTGATATTATCACCTCAAGAATATTAACTATGATGGGCTGCAACTAGAAACATAGCTTTTTCTGTCATAGTTCCTGTTCCTTCCTTAAGGAGTTCATATATTCTTAAGCTATCAATTGAAGCAAAATAATTTCTTCCTTTCATGTTCATATTAGTATTTTAAATTCAAGAATTCAGTTTATTGTCTGTTTGAAAGAATGAATGTGTGATGACACCCTGGATGCTTTCCTAGCCGCCTCTCCAGATGTTAGTTCAGAGAAGGATAAGTGAGGCCCAGTCTCGTCAGGAGGGTAGCAGCTGATGGCCCTGAGGTAGGAGCTATGAATCCAAGTGAGGAGGAGCTATCAATGAGAAAACAAACTAACAAGCAGCTGGCTGAGGCACAGATGCAGCAGGACAGCCCTGAGGCTTTGGGTGGTGAAAGCATGCAACGGCAGCCAAACACTGATGAGAAAGAAGAACTGCCTTCTCTAGCCTGATTCTAGAACATGTAGGGTGGAGAAAAGGCAGGCAAAGTGAAATTCAACCAACTACTTGCAAGGTCTCACCCCTCTTGATGGGTGGTGCAAAGATTGGCTGTTTAGCACAGCAGACAGATGAAAATGACATTGGGAATAACGTGTTTGCTTCCTAGCTGTGTGTTCCTTGATTGTTGTGTTTTCTGCCTTGCTTCAGACTAACATTGTGCCTTGGTTTTGCATTGTGCTTCATGGACTCTAGACTTTTGTAAAGGTTAAGTGTATCACAAAGGTGCCACTTACTCAAAATAAGATGGCAGTGAACTTTCCTAACACCCTAAGCTGCTGTATATTTGTGACTGCTGAATATACAAGACAGAAATCTGGAACTAATTTCACTTTATGTGAAAGTATCTTGGTTTCCCTTCTGTTGTCTCAAACTCTGTCATGCTATTTTGATCAAATCGAAACGATTGATCATCATTGATCTTAATGCTGATAAAATATTTTGCTACTCAGCAATTAGTAATAGGGTTGCTGTGTATTTAACCAAGCAGAAAGAAAACAGCAGGCTCATCAGAAAAGTCAACATTTATACCAAGCTGTTGTCTTTCAGCTCCATGTTAAAAGCTAACCAGAGTTAGTTTCTCACCATGGGAATATCACAAAACAATCATTTTTGGTTGAGCAATTTTTGTTGGTTTAAAATTCCCTCATATCAAATTAGAACATGAAAATAACCTTATAATTACATCATAATTTTCAATAAAGTAATTTTAATTACTGAAAATGAAGCCTACCTTTTCCCTGTTATGGAAGGTGAACATTTGCTGTGGAAGGTGAACAGTTTGTGCCTTATAAAAACCCTCAGATCATTGTAACATATAGTTCAATTAAAATATTTTAACTACATTAAAATACATACAAATTTAATGGTCAGGTCTCTAATAGAGTATCTGAACCTTGTAAATCTTTAAAATATAATTAGACAGTATTAAGTTTTTTAGCTGAAATTACAAATCTTTCACACTGGGAAAATCAGCAAGCTGCAGAATTTCTTCTATCTTGAATTAGATATTAAATTATCTATTTTCATGGATAATTTAATATCTAATAACTTAATTTTATCTCATAAACTAAGATAAAATAAATATTTGAACTAAAACTATACAATTAACTCAAAGGACTTGTATTCCTTTACTACACAACTCCTCAAAAAATTATTTTCTGATATATGAAGTAGTTCTGTGATGGATGGTGTTGCCAATACTTTTTGAAACACATTACAATGAGACATAAAGAATAAACAAAAGCCTCAAATTACATACTTCAGAAATTACTAAGTATCAAAACTGACAGCGAATAACTTCTTTACCTAATGATTGATAATGTTCCTTGCACCTTGTGTAATTATTAGCATGACAGTCATTGTGTTTAAAATATTTTAAGCATTCTTTCTAAAGAATTATTTCAATTGTTAAACCATACGTCACTTCTCATTTTGGACATTCTATCAGATAGAACTAAGAGACACATGTTCTAGCATATAGTTCCTTTTCCTTTTCTTTAGATCCTGATTTAAAAAAAGAATTAACTTCTAATCATTGGGATCAGAATTCAAGTGTTTTAAGTGATTAGAGTGTGTCTTAAATATTCAAAGCATTGTTTTAAAAATAGGTACATTTTTTTTCTTTTTCAGTTTTAACAGCAGACACATGAATGGAGACAGACTATGGAAAAAATAATGTGCATGTTCCATATCACACCAAAACAGAAGAGCAAATCTAAGTAGTTTCAACAATACAATATTGATCACATACCCATCATTTTCCAAGAAAACACCATCGATCAGGTAGAAATTTTATTGATAGGAAACCTATCATAAATGTAATTACAAAAAAAAAAGAACTGTGGAATGCCAAATGTTGTTTCTCCATAATTAACAATCCATTTGCTATGTACTTTACTTTATCTACAAGCTATTTTCCAAATATTTATTTGAGTCCTCTTCAAGATGTTTTTAAGTCTTTCCTTTTGATGCCAGCTCAGTCCAATCCTATATGCTATAAGACAAAGTTTCCCACACGATCCTAAACCAATATCTTCTTTAAGCTTCTTATAAGCAGTAAAGCTAACACAAACTGGATCCCAAACCATATTCCATAGATTCTGCTTATTTGATATGATTAGTGCACTTCCCTTAGACAATACCATCTGCAGGGCCAATGAAAAAAGGCTCTGTGCCAGTGTCTATCTTTTGGAACAGTATCCTCCAAAGATCTATGTGGCTCCTGTCCTATCCTATTCCAGACATCTTTAAAAACTGGATTGTTTTTCCAGTGCTTTAGAAAGAATGCTTGAGGAACTCATCAGGCTTTTGATTGTGTTTTGTTATTATAGTATATGTAGCACGATTTGTCAAACATATGTGGTCTTTTTTCTTTATTTTTATTATTTTATGCCCTTTTTAAAATGTAAGCCATCCAGAGCCATCCTTAAGTGAGGCATCCTCTAAATAAATAAATTCATACAATTTTCTGGGTTTGGATTAGGATGTTTAATTCAGGTAACTTATAAGGCAGCATGAGAGATAATGATTGCAGATATATCATACTTTTATTATTAATGTTTACAAGGAAAAACAAAACAAATCAGTACTTTCAAAAGAAAAAGACAGTATGCAGAATTTCTTTTAACTAGAATAATATATCTTCTGTAGAATAAATTGAAGAAAACAAATATTAAAATGAAAACAGAAAGCACTTTACATGTAGAAATCGCAAATGCAAATGTAGCATTGATAGCAAAAGAAAAATTTAAGAATAATTGATCAAGTGCAAAAAATTTTTTCTAATAGATGAAAGGTCAGCAAAAAGGTAACTAAAACAGAAATATTGATTTTTGTTCCTGTTGTGACACTCAATTTCTGTGATTTGTTAACCCAGAATAGTGGAAGGCCACTTTTCATTTTCGTATCTAATATTGGATTGCTAATGTAGTTTATAGCTGCATCTTAAACAACATTATTTTCAGCACCAGTAATTCTTAATATGAAGGTTTATTTACACTCTGCATGCAATTTGTAAAAAAAAAAGACAACAGATTCATTTTCTCAGGTAGTTTTAAAAGCAGGACAGTTAATGCTGAAATAATTATTCATGTATCACTAAATAATCGATTTTTTCATATCTGTTTTAAAGTTTTCCACTTACATTAATCCTATTTAGTCAGCAGCATATGTTTCAAGGTGGGTCTACAGAGTACAACCTATACCTGTAAAGATGTACCTGTATTTCTACAGATGACTGAGAATAATGTTTCAGACTTAATCACACATTCATGGAATTGTTGGCGAAATTAGTCCTAAATTAGATGTGACATTTGATGATTTTTTTTCCATGAGGTAAGAGAATTGGTATTATTGCTAGCAATATTAAACTGCTCTTGGAATAATCTTTGAAAAACTGATCTCTCTTCATCAGTGCTGTTTTAGGGGTCTTTCCTGCTCCTCTAAACATCAGTTAAATCATTTCACTGTTATGGTTAATTATTTAACACAATCCATATATCTCTGAGGCCCCTCATTGTGAGCACAAAGTAATTGAAGTGTACCACTTATGCCACATGACCCAGCAAAGGAGCGGCCTTCTCTATGCTGACTTACTGAGCTTGTCAAAGAGTAAGCAAGCAAACAATAAGGGGATGGTGACCAGGAGGCCCGTAGGGCTTTGGGGAAACCAAGGACCAGGAGGCAGAGCATGAAATATCTTAGATGGTAGGGGATGCTCCTGTCCCTGCACTAGGCATCCCTCAATTTTTTCCATCCCTGAATCACCCCATGCTCTACCTGATGATCTGTGCATTCATTTAACAAACGGACAGGCTCCATTAATGTCATAAGTCAGGGACTACCTTTAGTTGAAAATTCTTTTGCCTGTTTTGCAAGGGTGTGGGAAATTAACACTGCAGTATTATATTAATCAGCATTCAACTAGAAAAAATTATTATGTCTATGTGTATTAGTATTTCATATTTTTCTTTCTTTTTTTAAAAGATATTTTATCTCTTTAATTTAAAATACAAAATGCCAAAAAAAAAACCTTGTTGGGTTTTTAAAAATCCTCTTGTCCCTTTAAAAAACATTTTGGCATTTTGTATTTTAAATTTTTTTGAATAAGCTAAATACCACTATATCACACTTGTACAGTGACCAAAACTTTAAATCTTTAAAATTTCACTATATTTCATCTGTGATTTCAATATTTTATTTATTTATTATATGTGCACACACACACACACACACACATTGTTTACAGAATTAATATTTATATTTGTTGTTAAAACTATCAAAACAGATGTGAAGAGAAATCTACTGCTATTGTATTTGAAAATAAATGAAGAACGAACACTGTAACATGTTCCTATTTTCTAGTGTTTTTGACTGAAGAACAGAAACTGGTAGTCTAACAGAAAATTCATTAGTACCCATTGTTTATTTTTTTTTTAGTTGACTGCAAAGAGAAAATACACACCATTTAAAGAAGAACTAAATGTGATACATGCTGTAGAATTCTGAATCTTAAACAATGAACCTAAAAAGTCTTCTAGGTTTGTAAAAGCATTTATTTTATATGTTCTATTAAAAATAATATTCATAATGATAAAAAAAATACTTTAAACCTCCAAAATCCCTCTTTATATTTGTTGGTTATGTTATAGGTTTTTTAAATGGGTCTGAATTATCACACACACTAATAGTTTCCATACAGTTCAGAATGCATTTAGTACTTAGCTCAGAGGGCCAGTCTGTTTTTGCTTGTAACTCAAATAGTACCAGCAATTGGGATTTGCAGTGAAAGCAAATTGTAGAATGCCTTAGTATTTCCCATTTTATTTTGTCAGTAGTCCTTCTTAAGGAAAAAGAAAAGAATGATCATCCTCTGTATCAAGCTTATCAAGGAAGGAATGGCTGTCTCCGTAAAGGTTGTAGATCAATATAGTAACTGGTTCCTTTATTTGGAGAAACAAGATAACATTCTTCAAAAGCTTGATACAGTTTTTTATAACTACTTCAACTACTACTGACTTAGAGTCTAACAAAACTATACAATGAAACATTTCACAAAGAAATTCTTCATGATTTCTGAAGCTTTTCCTTTGCCCTTAGGACAGTAAATACACCAAACTTAAACAACTATAGCATTCAGCAGGCATTTCTAGAATCTAGTATACTGTGGGTTTTATTTGTTGTGTAGATTTGTGAATATTATAAATCTAATTATAAATAAAAACTTTTATAAAACAACTAAATATTACAACCAGTATTTTAAATTCAGTAGACTTCAGTTTGGTATCCATTTACATTCCTTATGGTCTGGAAAATGTGATTCTTTGTATTCAAGCTTATATCAACTAAGAGAACATAAAAAGAACTAATTTAATTCATAGCATCTAATATTTCCTTTAAGCATTTGGGAGATATGAAGAAACCGATTTTCATGGAATGTATTTGCTGTTTAGTTTTCAATGCTTCAAGAAAAATAATGGGTTAAAAATTTGCTGCAAAAAATACTCTTTGTAAGAGCTAATGCCTCTAGCCATTTTTAATATACAAACCATAAGCAATGAGTATTTTCAATGTATTTCACTAGCATTTAGAGAAAGAAATTCATTCCTCAGCTCAACAAAAGTGATTATTCCAAGAATTATATGCTATATAGTAAGTGTCCGTAAGGATTTAGCTGCAACCATTAACTATTTTAATAATGGTTTTTCACAACCATTACACTATAATAACTAGTATGTTCTTTTAATATTTAATAAGATATCTACATTTACCTATTTATCATTTATAATATACATCACAAAAGCATTATAAAACATTTATTAAGTATATATAAATAATTTTAGGATACTGCATCTATGTGTTATGAATACATTATCAATTCTGCATAAATTATTGAAGAACAGCTTGAAACCTTACATGGGAAAAACTTTACAAGAGTGACATTTCATCACCCATAGAACCATCAGAGGAGATATACAAACGCTAGTTTTGTTTTCTGATTAAAAATAAAAACTTGATAAATAAAAAAAAACAGAATATTTATTTTAATTGGAACTCTGTAAACGGAATTTTTTCTTTTTTATCTGCTTTTATATGATTTACATGAGGAACACCCAAGGGGTGAATGATACATTTTGTCATGTAAGGAATGCTGTTGCTAATGATATGGCACATGATTACATGTGGAATTTTCTGAGTTCAGTTTTAACAATAGTTAACTTTTGGTACACAGAAAATTGCAGTCAATTGGTATAGAGTACCTAGATTCCTCAATTGTCTGACAATATACAACAATGTCCTCTGTTTATAACTTTTAACACTGTTGCTACTAAATGAAAACAAGGTCCAAAATGAATGATCCCCAAAATATTATTTTATCACAATTTATAATAATAGATTCAACTGATAATGATTTGAGAACTATAGTTAAGCTGGATCAAACAATGGGCACATTGGTGAGCTCTAACAAATTTTGTCACATATTCAGTGACAAAAGAATGCTATGTGTGTGTTCTAGAAATGGCCAAAGAATGTATCAAAGTAAAGCCACAAATGACCAAAGAAAGAAGAAATAGTGTGGCAAAGCAATAAAGATTTAATAGATGTAAGATGACAAGATCAGTTGCCATAGTTTTTGTGGAAAAGGCCCAATAGCTGAACATACTAGTTTTGTATCTTAGTGTGTGGTTTGAAGTTTTTTATCTGCTTTCAGTGAATAACTGGTAAACAAAATTGGGAAGTATGGTTTAAACATTGTAATGAATTAGAAAACAAATGTGGTTAACTTATCTTTCTCTGTGTCATTAGACATTAGCATTATGAAAGCATGTTTAAAATACATTTAACTTATAAAGGCAAAGAAATTTCTGATACTATTAAGTACAAATAAACATTTGAAATTTTTGAGACAGAAACAAGAAACCAGGCATATCATTGTTATTCAAAGAAAGAAAACTGCCTCAAATCGATAATCATTAAATATTACTGATTCAAAGAAATTTTTATATAAATAAAGATGCATTTTATGATAAAAGTCAGCACATACTAAGCAAACAGCAAAAAAAAGTTAATGTAAAAGGTGCATGCAGTCCTTTGCTCTTTTACAAGATGCAAATAATTACTTATTAACACAATTTATATAAAATAAGATTAAATGTATGCCTTACTTTGAGAAATGTACCTGAAATAGGAAGAATAAAATCCTAAACCCTAACCAAATCTTATGAAACTCAAATACTATTTCTAAAATATGCATCATAAGCTATGTGTTTGTGCTAACTTGCAAAAAATGGTAGATTAGTATTCCGTTCTTGGAAGCTAAAGGATTACATCTATATAGTTTTCAGAAAATATATGAATGAGGATAATCTTTGCTACCGTAACTTCTTTAATATCCCCAAATTAAGCTCCATTCATGGAACGTGAATCACTGTGGAATAGGTAACTTGCTTTAGGAGTTGTCATCCATGCCACTGGCTCAAGGATTTGTGACTATGCTTCTACTAACAGACAAAGATTTACCAACACACCCTCAATTTTTTATGCTCCAGAGGATGTTATTATGCTTTAGCTGCACTTAGGTTCTTTCAGACTAAGTTGTAATCCAGCTTCCTTGTGGGATTCTGGTTGGTTTTCCATCTTCTTGTTTCATTCGTTGAGAGTTGTTGTTCAGTGGCTATCTCAGGTCTGACTCTTCATGGCCCCATGAACCACAGCACACCAGACCTCCCTATCCTCCACTGTCTCTCTGAGTCTGCCCAACCTAATCCCCATTACGTTGATGACCCTATATAACCAACTCACCCTCTACTGTTCCTTCTTTGTCTCTTGACCAATATATACCTCTTCAGTATTGAATGGTAAAAATTAAAAAAAACCATTGGCTGAAAGGATTTGTCCATGTGATTTCAGAGAGGTAGACACTACAAAACATGTTCCTCTTCCTTGCTCCTTTTACAGAAACCAGGTTTCATTAGTAGATAGCCTGATTGCTCAAATTCAGCTTATGCCTGGTGCTATTCTCATAGATGAATTGCCTTTTGTTACAAGTGAATGTAGCTATATTTTGTACAGAAGCATGGGGGATGTATCAGATCCTGACGAGCCAATTTTGCATCTGGCATAACAGAGTAATAGAGGTGGAAGGAACCTTGAACATCTTTTAATCCAAGCTAATTCATTTAAATTCTAGATACTTTTTTGTAATTTTAGATATTATTACATTTACTGTAATTTTAGTTACATTATAATTTAATATAGGCTGCATTCTGGGTTTCACTCATGTTAGGTTGTTTTATAAATGTAGTTTTTGAATTGAATGTCCCCCAAATTATCTTTATTGATAGAGCAATATTGTGATTTATAAAGTTTCAATCAATTACTTTTCTTAAGGATAATAACCACCTGCTTACTACTGAATCTGAGTTCTTAGATCTAAGACATAAATATCTTTATTTCATGCAATAAATCTTTTGCCATTAGTAAATTATTAAGGTCTCCTAAAGTAAAAATACATTAAGAATAGATTGATCAGAATTGTTGTTTTAATTATAAAATTAAATAATTTCATTAAAAGATCATTATTCTTTCTTGAAAATTAAACAGCAATTTAAAAACAATTAACTATGCCAAATAACACGTGAAAAGTGTATTATCATTCTTACATGCCTTATTACAATTTAGTATTTCTGAAGACCAATCATAACTACACTGCACATACGAATACAAAAATACAAATAATCATCTGATGTCGACAAAGACCAAAAAGTTTTATGAATATAGTGGATTTTCAAATGTTTGTGTTCCAGGTATATGATAAATATAAAAAGATAAACATAATTCAAATAATTAATGAACAAGTAAAATAAAATTCTTCACACTTATATTTGGCATTTTGCATAACATGTTAATGTGAACATAGAATATTCTATAATATTTTATAGAATCAAATGGAATAGAAAAAAGCAGGAAACACCTATTATTCAATGTGAAAATATTTTTAAAGCACCAGGTTTTTAAGCTGATGTAGGCTGCAACACCTAATGATGATCAGCAAACTCAAATAGTGATAGCCTTCACGTAGCAGTTTATTTGAACTTCATATAACAGATTTGAAATGTAGCCTTAAATAGAGACTCAAGACAATTATTGCAATCATTCAATCTAGGTATTAGTCATGTACGTATGCACACTTGTTGTAATACATGAGACCATGAATTGGCAAAAATGTTCTAATGTATTCATATTACAGCATGTTATATATTATACTTCACATGTTTGAAATAAACTATTGTAATTTATAAAACAAACAAGAAAGCAAATCATAAATTGAATATTTGAAGAAATACATTTTAAATGTTACTTATCGTTCAACTGTTCTAATTTTGTCACAAACATAGAGTTAGTGATATATGATTTCATTGCTTATCTGTTTAGTTGGATGACTCTACAAACTGAAACATAACAGCTTTTAGAGAGATTTTGGAGAAATCTAGGAAGCCCAGCCTTTATATTTCTGTAGTGCAAAGCCAACTATTTCTAATCTAAGATGCCCACAAGGTAGCAATAAAAAAGAAAAATCCTTGAATTCACAAATCTAGAAATAACCATTACTGATGGACAAATAAATGAAATCAATGAATTTCCCTACATTTTAGACAGTACAAAATTCTGATGTTAAAAAAATTAATTTCATGGGGATTTTTTTAAAGAAACACATACCAAATTACAGAGCAATTCCTAAAAGGCCATGAATCACAATCATTATTTATCTGGAGCTCTAATCTTAGCAAGCCTTGCTATGATTTTATATAGCAATAGCATTTAGGTTTATATATCACCTCATAGTGCTTTACACTTTCTGAGTGATTTAAAATGTTGAAGCATTATTTACATATTGCCCCCAAAAACCTGAATCCTCATTTAACTGACTTTAGAAAGATGGAAGTCTGAGTCAACCTTGAGCCCAATCATGTTCAAACTTCAGGCTATGGGCAGAGTTTGCCTGCAGTATTGCACTTTAACCTTTGTGCACTAGGGCTCTGTGTACAAACACAGAGTAAACCAAGAATATAAGCCAAAAAATGGAATAACAATCAAAAGATAGACAAATGTGACAAATAATAATGAATTAGATCTTGCTTTTAGGAACATGAACCAACCATAGGGACAAAAATATCACCCAATCCAAATCAATGGACTACACATATTTTGCTTTTTCCGGTTTTATATAAATTAAGGCAGTCCACAAATAAATCCCACATTTATACGATGAACCAGCAAGTTTAGAATTTGATATCCCACTGCAATTTATATGTGGACAGTGTCAAATTAAGCCTTAGACACTGCTGTAGTTGGCCAAACTGACTTTTGGTGGGTTTCCTCTTCATCACATTGTACTTTATTCAAATGATATATTAGCTTCTGCAGAGCAAGTGAACAAAAAATCCAGTTTACAGTGGCACCTGTATTTGATCCTATATCTAGATCCTATATTGGGATAATGTTGGGGTGCTAACTTACAAAAAATTGTTTTGCAAAAGTACTGAAGAAACTGAGAATATGAAACAAATTATGGATAGAAAGAACTATCCATAATGCAAAAAAGGAAAACATAATGGAATACTTCGTATTTAATAGCGAAAGAATGGCGAAGTATTTTGATAATTTTCTATTGCTGTAAATGTGACTGCAAACAAATGGAACTTTATCATCATACAATGATCCTTTTTAATGATTGTGAAATATAACAACATATTTCAATTCAACTAGAGAACATAACTGACCTTGAACAACCTCAAATAAATTATGCTTATAAAATGTGGTAAATCTATCAGCCTTTCTGTAATAGCATTTAGTGCCGCTAGACCGCTAAAACTATTTTTAAATGACTACTTTATTCTGCTTCAGAAGCCAGCCCAGCCAAATATGTTACTGAAGTAAATTCAGCATAATGCATACATATTAGCATTAATTACCAATTTTATGCACAATCTAAATTAATTACCAGTAGCTATCTGAACAGATATACACCCTGACTCACACTTGTTATAGGTCAAAAATAGTTAAATCATAAATATTTAACATATTGCAAGATAAACTCTTGTATTGTCAATGATTCATTTTCTGTCATCATGGGAATCCCATTTTTAATATGCTAAACTATAATACAGTAGATTGTAGTCAACTGGAATGGGAGGGGAAAACCAACTACACCTGAACGTACTTTTTTCCATTTTTTAAAAAATTCATATTTATATCCCGCCCTTCTCTGAAGATTCAGGGCAGCTTACAATTTTTTGGGATACAACCCAATGCACTCAGCAATAGCCTTCATTCCATTGTATATGCCTGCTTATTACTAAGCGGCATTTTTACAAAGTCAGCTTATTGCCCCCAACAATCTTGGGTCCTCAATTTACCTACCCCGAGAGGATGGAAGGCTGAGTCAACCTTGAGCCTGGTGGGATTCGAGCCTACAGTAATTGTAGGCAGCTGGAACTTAAGTGCAGGCATTTAACAGCCTGAGCCACCAATTTGCCTTTCTTCTGATTGAAATTATGTTTATATTGTGTATGCTTAGTTGTTAAAACATGTTCTTTTATTTTGATTGTTCTACTTTACTTTTCACTCAGAAAGAGGCAAATTTAATCATCCCCATTTAAATTTATAGCATAAAGAATATTTTATATCTTGAATGAATAATTTCCAAATTTAGTTCATTAAAATTTTTCTCATGGAATATCTTTCAACTGGAATATGTATCATCTATTATTAAATGAAGGATCATAAATCAATTTATTTTATTTTTAAAATACTTAAGCCCTCTTTTTATATTAACCACATGAAATGTGTGGCATTCAATTGTATATATGAATTTTAATTGCTTTCTATCACCATACTAGATGAACAACAGAAGAAGACAAGTTTTTGTATCAAGTCATAATATGCTTTATTTAGTGATTCTCAAATCTGGGAACTTTTATTAGTTTAATGATTTTTATTGTTTTATTGATGTATAAATACAAAGAAAAAGAAAAAATAGAAAATTAAGGGAATGAAAATATGAGATACAAGGAAGAAAGAAAAAAAAGTATTGACTTCTGACTCTTTTTAGCACAGTACAACATAAGTTGTACTGCTTTTGGCACCCAGGCTACTTTGAAGCACAGCTTCTGAAACTATTTGCAGATCTTTGCTGTAACAGAGGATCTTGAGGGATAATTCTAGGTCTTCCCCTTACCCAGGAGAATCATATAAACTAAAGGAATGCTGGTTCCTTCTGTTGGTAGTTCTCCCTGTGCATGTAGTCAGTTGGCCATCTTTTTACCAGAAGTCAACAACAGAAGTTAATTATTGAAATCACTAAAGCAAACTTTTTTATTCAGTTAATAGGACCAAATGATGAACTTCATCTAAATTAAAATTCTATCCTATAATTTCCCCAAAATATAGAGTGATCATTTCTCAATTGAAAACATCTTTGGATGTTTACATACAAGGATAAATCAAAATTCTAAGTTTACAATTATTATTTTAAGTACACTATACTGCTGGTAAGTGTTCATTAACTTATGTAATCAGGAATATGGATTGAAGTATAAAAACATTAAAACTGATGGAAAATTATGTTGATATAATATGCATACAGTTTAACAAATGTTTTTTTTATTTTCTATGTATTGAAATCCTATGCTATCTTTAGAAAAAAAAAAGTCCAGATTCAGATCATAATTGGATATGAGGAGCTTAAAAGCAATATTAATTCATACAATACAGTATAGCCTTTTACAATTACTTATTGTTTTTGAAGATTCACTGTTAATGTTCTATGTATAACTCAATTCTATTTCTATAATTAAAAACATATCTTCAAAGTCTCAGTTGGAAAATTGGAAATTTTCTGCATATTATATATTTTGCATTTTCTAAAATTAGGAATACTGATTTCAGTCTAAACTAATTAACAGAATGATATATTTAACATATATGAAACATAGTTGTGACACTATGTGAATAAACAATCAGTGAAAATAATGTTCTTCAACTTTCCCTATTTTTTTTAATGAAAAAATTCAGAAACTCAATAAGCAGAGAAGACTGGAGATAGGTAAGTCAAATTGCAGCCTGGCAAAGGCTCATTTCTTCCCAAGCAAATTCAGTATTCTGCCCAGGTAATCCCTTTAGGCATTTTCATTCTGGAATTAAGTACAATCTGAGAAATTACTGTACTTGAAACTGATGTTGTGATCTTTGTGCTAAAGTGTTTAGAGATAATGAGAAAAAGCTAGAGTTGTTTTATAGCTACTGCTTATGTGGTTTCTTTGGCTGTTTGGTTCCTCTCTCTTTCCAGCTTACAGTTATTTCTTTCTTCTTCAAAAACCTCTAACATTTCTTTCAACTGTTTAAAAATGTTCTTCACTTCTGTTCACCCAAGACTTCTATCTTATCAACTGATCTGAGGCAGAAATTAGATATCATCTAAAGTAGACATGTTGTGAATGGCAAGGACAGAGAGGAAAGCCAGTGATTAATGAGTTTAAACCAGAGTATTAGAGTAAATTTTGGAGAGATATCAAGATTGCTTTAAAAACCTGTTTAATTAAGGAAAAGGGAATTTGCTGTTTGCTCACAGTTGTAGAAGACCACAAATTGAAATACAGAAGTCCTTGTTTAAGGACTGTGATTCTCCTTACTTTATTAAGTAAACTAAATACAGAAAGAAATGGTTTATTTGGATCCATAAGGACAATCATTTATTTTTACAAGCAAAATTATCCCTGGAAGATAAGTGGAAATGCTGAGGGATTTCTGAGGGATATTTTTTTGTCTTAAAAGTTTTGCCTAACAACATAATAGGGATCATCCTGCTGAATCAGCAGAGCTAAGACCCTTGTTAGCTCACACTGTGAATACTGTTTGTCAACTAGATATTTATGGAGTACTCACAAGCAGGAACAGAAGCAATGGCTTTTCTACCACTGTTCTACTGCCATCAATGATGATATACTGACTCCAGAGTTATGATTATTAGACCTTGCTTAAACTATGCTTTATTAATGTTTCTAATACTTTAAAAACCATATGAGTTCAGGCCATCATGATATTTTCATGTAACAATAGAATTATCATGTAATCATCTGGACCTCAATTGGTGCAGCTTGTGAAATAGTAATGTTATATGGATAAAATCAGGGGTGGGCTGCTGCCGGATTGCACCAATTCGAGTAAACCGGTTGTTTATTTTATGGTCAGTTCAGTGAACTGGCAAATCCCACCATTGGCTGGTCCTGCTCAACCTGCCCCACCCCATCCTATCTCACCTCGCCCACCTTGCCAGTGGCTAGAGCAGCTGTGGGCAAACTACGGCCCGGGGGCCAGATCTGGCCCGTTCAGCTATTCTATCCAGCCCGCGGAGCTGAAAGAGTGGAGGGTTCTCTTGCTCTCCCAGAAGGCTACGTGAAGTAATCTAACTTTGAGTTTATATTAGTTCACAGAAACACTCCATCCATGCTTTTGTTCCGGCCCTCCGGTCCAGTTTAAGAACCCTTTGTGGCCCTCAAGTCAAAAAATTTGCCCACCCCTGGGCTAGAGTCACACCAATGCCAGCTAGTTCCTGGCTGCTTTGCTCTCTCGCTTGCCCAGACCACATGGCCCAGCTGATCTTCACACCTTGCCTGCTCTGCTCACTGTGGCTGCCCACAAAGGTAAGGTGCCCAGCCAAAGGGGCATCTTGGGGTGGATGTAGAGAAGCTTGGATGCCTTTCGGGCCTGGCTCTTGACATTTTTCTGCCCACATGCCACCCGCTTGCCCTTCACTTTGGGTCAGAAAATGTGCCAGGCCCTGTCTCTGGCCTTCCCCGGGGACTCCACCTGCATGACATCTGCTTGCCCTTTGACTCAGGTCAGGGAATGCACCAGTCCCTGGCTATGGCATCCCTAAGGCACAAATGACCATGAGGAGGGTCCCTCATTGAAATTAACTGACACACCACATAAGCTTGTGCATGGCGATCACTTGTTCAGCAAACAAGAACCAATAGTCCAGGATGACTACCGTTTATATTCATTCCATCTGGGGAAAAACATCCTGACAAAAAACTACCATATTTTTCAGAGTATAAGATGCTCTGAAATATAAGACTCAACTAGCTTTTGGGGAGGAAATCAAGAAAAAAAATCTGGCACTGCCTCCCAGCAATTTCTTCCTTGCAGCAAACAACAAACAGCCTGGTCAGCTTCAGCACAGCCTGATTAGCACAAGCAGCTGATTGTTGGTTGGATCGGCCTCCCGACGACCAGCTGTTTTAGGCTGCAGGGATTGCCATTGCCTATTGCCGCCTCTGCGTGCCCCATCTCCATTGCCCAGAACAAGTGGAAAATGGGGCACACGGAGGCCAAAAGTGGGGTGCGCAAAGGCTAAAATTGGGATGTGAGGCCAAAAATGGGGTACATGGAAGCGGCAACAGGCGATGGCAATCCCTGAAGCCTGAAACAGCTGATCGTCAGGAGGTAGATCCAACTGACAATCAGCTGCTTGTGCTCAATCAGACTGTATTGAAGCTGACCAGGCTGTTTGCTGCAAGGAGGCAAACAGCTGAAAGGTAGAGCCCAAAGAGTGGGGGCTGACGGGTGGATGGGGCTTCGGCAACATTGCTATATAAGACACACAGACATTTCCACCCACTTTTTGGGAGGGAAGTATGTCTTATACTCCAAAAAATACGTAATATTGGAAAAATCTGTGGTGAGATAATGCCAAGGCAAAAGAGATTCAGATATGAGAGGACATAGCCTATGTCTTCATAACAGTCAAAGAAATAGACTAAGAAGGAAACTTCCCTAATTTATCAATGTAAAAAAGGATGGCAGTAGGTTTGTAGTATCAGTTTTACAAGATTTATGTCTTCTTTCTTTCCTTCCTTCCTTCCTTCCTTCCTTCCTTCCTTCCTTCCTTCCTTCCTTCCTTCCTTCCTTCCTTTCTCATTGGTCAAGTGTGATTGCACATACAAGGAACTTTTCTCTGGTGGATAAGCTTCATCTAAAATGTTTCAGATTTTGCTTTATTGTGAATGCACATTTAGAGGCAAAAATGGAAACCAAAAGTGGGCTAGAGTCAGATTTATTTGTTTCTGTTATGAGAACTATATCCCATCTTCTTCCCTCTCCTGCAAAAAAAAAGGTATTTTCTCTTTTTGGAATCATTACACTATTCCAAATGTTAATGAAATAGCTAAGGATGTTAAACTATATAACAGTTTATTACTTGGTAAGCCATTAGAAAGTCAGCCAACTTTCCATATCCTGAAATTTAAAATTTTCTAATGCATTTATAAAGACCAGTCAATGAAATTGTTCAAACAATGTAGTACAATAAAATGTATTCATTTTAATGGCCACTATCCTATTCTATAAAGAAATGTTTTCCTTCATAAATCTTGAATATTCTACTAATCTGTCAGAATATGTGATGATTTAAAATATTTAAGCTTTCTTTAAAAATAATATTCTTTATTTGTAATATGCTAGTTGAGCAAAATCTCAAGTTGCAAAATTATTTACGATCACAATCTGAATTCAGGAATATTGTCGCTATTAAAATGGTAGTAAACGAAGTAATGAAGTGCAATTTATATTTTCAAATAGTAAAGAAATTAAACCACAAATTTTACATTAAAGCAATGATCTCATTTATACATTCTACACTAAATTTCGATGGAATAGTTTATATCTCAAGTGCAGGGATTTATAAAAAGAATGCTGATATAATTTAAACTATAGCAGCATAAACTTCACCATTATACTAATGTATTGCAGAGAAATAAAGCACAAAAGCAGAAGAAGAGATCTGGAAGTAATAATGCAATGACTAATGAATATAGAACACAAAGAAAAATATGTTCCTAATTTTCAATGCTTTATTCTAATATTTTCCCCACAAAGTTGAGAGGAGAGAAAAAAGCTATTAAATAAGTAATTTATAGTATAATTTTATTTTGTTTTTAATTTCACTTTGTCATTTCAGTTTTAAAAGTTTAAAGTTAAAAATTGATGAAAATTTGTTTGAATGTAACCCCCTATAAAGTAATTTGAACAAATCTCATTAAGTAGGCTATCATTCCTTTAGTTCAATAAACGTTATATGTGATATATTTGATTTGGATTCTACATAATATTTATATCTTTGTTCTTTCCGTTTGACTTTATATTCCACTTCTGTTTAATGGTTTTTTATAATTTCTAGGCCTCTTACAAACACTGACATTTCCAATGCTTTGCCTACTAATATATTTATTAGGATCTTTCCTTATACAGTTGTGCTCATAAGTTTACATACCCTGGCAGAATTTATGATTCCTTGGCTATTTTTCAGAGAATATGAATGATAACAAAAAACTTTTTTTTTCACTCAAGGTTAATGGTTGGTTGAAGCTATTTATTAATCAACTGTGTTTACTCTTCTTATATCATAATGACAACAGAAACTACTCAAATGAGCTTGATCAAAAGTTACATACCTCAGTTCTTAATACGGTGTATTGCCCCCTTTAACATCAATGACAGCTTGAAGTCTTTTGTGGTATGTGTGGATGAGGTTCTTTATTTTCTCAGATAGTAAAGCTGCCCATTCTTCCTGGCAAAAAGCCGCCAGTTCCTGTAAATTCTTGGGCTGTCTTGCATGAACTGCACATTTGAGATCTCCTCAGAGTGGCTCAATGATATGAGATCAGGAGACTGAGATGGCCACTCCAGAACTTTCACTTTATTCTGCTGTAGGCAATGAGAGGTCGATTTGGCCTTGTGTTTAGGATCATTGTCATGTTGGAATGTCCATGTACATCCCATGCACAGCTTCTGGCCTGATGAATGCAAATTTTCCTCCATTATTTTTTGATAACATACTGCATTTATCTTGCCATCAATTCTGACCAAATTTCCTGTGTCTTTGTAGCTCACACATCCAGAAAACATCAGTGATCCACCTCCATGTTTCACAGTAGGAATGGTGTATTTTTCATCATAGGCCTTGTTGACTCCTCTGCAAATGTAGTGTTTATGGTTGTGGCCAAAAAAGCTCAGTTTTGGTCTCATCACTCCAAATGACTTTGTGCCAGAAGGTTTGAGGCTTGTCTCTGTGCTGTTTGGCATATTGTAAGTGGGATACATTGCATTTGTAATAGCTTTCTTCTAGTGACTCGACCAGCCCCTCTTTCTTCCAGTGCCTCCTTATTGTGCATCTTGAAACAGCCACACCACATGTTTTCAGAGACTCCTGTATTTCGCCTGAAGTTATTTGTGGATTTTTCTTTGCATCCCGAACAATTTTCCTGGCAATTGTGGCTGAAATTTTAGTTGGTCTACCTCATTTTCCACTTCTTGATTAGTGTTTGAACACTGCTGAATGGCATTCTTAATCCTTTGGATATCTTTTTATATCCCTTTCCTGTTTTATACAGTTCAACTATCTTTTCCCTCAGATCACACTTGATCTTAGCCAAAAGGCCAAGAAGTGAGGTTGGGGAGGAGTGGAGCCGGCTGCCGGAGCATGCTGCAGAAGCTCCTCTTGGTTTTATTTTATTTTATCAATTTTTAGTACTCCCACTGGATCCTTTTTATTTAAATAACATTTTCCAGAGAAGATAACAGCATAGACCACAACACAGACAAAAGTTTTTGTTTGGCTGAGGATTATCAAGGCATGGGGAAAAGAAAGAAGAGTCATGGCGCTAGCCCTGGATCTCTCCCACCAGTGAAGACTGCAAAACAACCAAGGATTGAGGAGCACTTTGCTGGCAAGAGATCTGTAAGTAAAACTACCCCCCCTACATTTCCAACAATTTTGAGAAGTTAGAACAGGACCTACAAAGAGATCTGACAAAACAACAGATATTAGACTTTCCCGATCTAGGGGGGGTGGAGCAAAATGACTGTCAGATTTCTTCACAAACAACTAAGCCAGTTACAGCTGATATGGAGACTGTGATAGAGACTAAAAAGACTAACAACAATCTAATTCAAAGTGAGGAGAGCTTACCCTGGGAGAATACAACAGAGTTTATGGCAAAACAATGCCTTCTCACAGCACAAACAGTTGTCTCAATATTTGAACAATTAATAACCATCCAACACGATGTAGAGACATTAAGAAAAGATATCATTTTTCTGCAAGCACAGCATCGGGCTACAGACCCCACCTCTAACGTGCTTACAGCAGACCTGGGCAAATCCCATACTCAGGATATGGAAGAAGGGAAAGAGCAAAGACCCAGGGAAACAGTTAAAAAACCTGTTAAAAAGAGGCAGCCCTCTCAGAAAAACAGCCCCTCCCCAGACAAGGCAACAAGAAGAGGACGTATCGATAGAGAAGTTTCATTAGAAGCCAGGAAAGCATCTCCCCTACAATCACATTGCTCATTGCAATCACAACAAATTGCTTTGAGAATCCATATGAACAGACTTAATTACGGACGCTGGTGTACTAAGAGTGCTATACTAAATTCCCTAAGTCAGCTTCTTCACTGCCATCGGGCGCAGATTGATCTTCATGCTGCGGAGTGGCTTCCTGAGTTCCCAAGTTGGAAGCGGATACTCCTCTCTTTCAAGCAGCCCACCATACCACTGATGCTGTTCAAGATGAAGGCATATTTAGCCTCCTCCCAAATTTTTCCCACCAGAGTTTTCTGTGAGGAAAAGGTTAAACCTTTAATTGTTAACATGCAAGCTCCCACGGCTGCATTCTCAACCTTGAAAAAAAGAGAGAAAGAAAGTGGGAGTCAACCAGCCTTGGGCGATGAAGATCTACTTAACAGCACAGAAACAGGCCTCAATAATGCTTTTGGAGCTTTGCTGAGAAAAGAACAAGATAACATATTATTCAAGTTAGAAAATTTAAAGAAATCCTTGTTGGTCACAATGGACACTGCTGAACCGCTTATAGATCTGGTCTACTATCATCTTTATGTGAATATCCTATGACACCATCAGCACCACAACAAGAGATGGGGACAGGTCCCATGACAGTACCATCATCTCAAAGTCAAATGAAGTATGACCTAATAACCCCTCACCCTGTATTTAGAGAAGAAGCACAAGAATGGCAAGTTCTGCTAGCTGGTGCTAAAACCCCTTACCCGGAACAATTTTCTCAGAAGTCTACACAGGATTTAGATGGGTCTCCCCTCCTTTTAGAGAAAGCCAATTTGGTGCGAGATGACACTTCAGTCCATTGCAACAGCCCTACAACTTCCCTTTGTATAAATCAAGTTTCCTGATGAGTGGCAAAAGATGATCCCCTCTCCATTATAACCTGGAATATAGCAGGCTGGACTGTTCCATCAAAAGACCAACTCTTTTTTGACTATATATCACAATTTGACATCCTCTTCTTACAGGAAACCTGGTCCTCGCAGAGATACAGCTAGATGGTTATTGGACCAATTCTATCCCGGCTGTACCAAGTAAGGTGGGTGGGAGAGCTAAAGGGTATTGTGACATTAGTTAATACAGCCCTGCAATTTAAATGTGTATCACTGCCACCTTTTCAGCCATGGGTGGTGACTACCTTACTTTTATACAAACAGGTGGAGATTTTGCTTTTTAATATCTATATTCCTCCACTCAATAAGAAAGATCTGATTAACAAGATTTGGGATGATATAGAAGATTTTATCCTTGACTGTGCAGGCAAATACCCCACAGCAGCAATAATCATTGGAGGGGACCTAAATGCTAGGATGGGTCCAAACGATCAAGCATTATTTAATCAATTTAAGATCTATTACAATGAGAATGTACCAGAAGAACCCCTGCATTCCAGACAATTTAAAGACCCTAAAGCAAATCGGGCAGGTTTATGTGTAAGACAAATGACTTTACGTTTGGACCTTTGTATCCTTAACGGTTCCACAAAAGGTGACTACCCAGGGGAATATACTTATCAGGAAGCAGGAAGAAAATCCATAGTTGATTATTGGATAATTTTAGATTTGCATGAAGAGTCAAACGCAGAGTGCTTCAGTGAAGAGTTTATTAGTGACTACAACTCATAACAGACCCAATTTGGCTGGGCTGCGGCTGCTACTTATAGCCAGCAGCTGCAGTTGCCAGCCAATCAGAGTGCAGGGTTTTCCAGCACTTTTTAAACCAATCATTTCTAACATTTTACAAGAACAGTTCAAACTTAACCAATGACATTCAAACCTGCATACATAACAGATAATATCATATGACCTCCAGAAGTTCTTGCAAAAGATGGAGGTAGACTCATGACTAGAAAGCGATCATAATTCAGTAATCCTTACCCTCACATTACACCATAAATCTCTGAGGAGTGGTTCAATTTACCTTCCCAGGTTAGAGAGTCAAAATACCCATGTAAATTAAATGGACGGAGAAAAATGCAAAGGAAGTTGCTAAATGGATGTTAGTTCCAGAAACAATAGAACTTCGTACATCTTTATTAAAAAATAAGTTTGAAGGATCATACTTAGAGGGGTTTGAAACTTTAATTTCAAATTTGAAATCGGTTCTCATTAACAGAATACTAGCTGAATCCAAAAAGCCGATTTTAAAGAACAAAAACTGGTTTGATAGAGATTGTGTACAACTGAAAAGGACATATAACAAAGAATATAGGAAAAGTAAAAATGCGCCTTCTGAGGATCACACTCACTACTTAAAGCAATTGAAGGCTCAATATAAGCCCTGCTAAAAGAAAAGAAAAGTGCAGCTCTGAAGGAGTCTTGGCAGAGATTAATTGCAGCAGTCAAGACAAAAAATACATCCCTTTTCTGGCATATCACTAGAGGATTGGGGAAATCCCCTTTACTCCCTATTAATCAGGTACCAATACATGCCTGGGAAGAATATTTTAGAGAGCTATATACAGACCCTGACTATGTAACTAAGGAAAGTCAAATTAGCTTGGACCAAACTTCTTACTGGTCCCCGGTTACACCAGGAGAGATATCCCGGTTGATCGGAACCCTCAAGGCTAATAAGGCACCAGATGCTGGTAATGTCTTACCAGAAATAATCAAAAAGAATGCCAGTTGGTGGGCTCCACTTTTAGCATCTCTGTTTACATTTATAGATAAAACTGGCCATATGCCAAGAGATTGGGGATTAGCAATTATCATACCAATCTATAAAAAAGGTAATAGAAATGACCCAGGTAATTATAGACCTATTAGCCTTCTGAGTGTTATTAGCAAATTGTATGCCAAACACTTAAACTATAAACTCCAGGATTGGCTAATTTCTGGGGGGATAATTCAAGATGAGCAAGCTGGTTTTAGAGAAGGGAGATCTACGGTAGATCATATCTTGTTACTTCACCATCTGGTTCAAAAATACACGAATAAAAAAAATCCTCTCTTTTTGTGGCCTTTCTTGATTTTAAGCAGGCCTTCGATTCGATATCTAGGAATATTCTCTGGGAGAAATTAAAACGCACTACCATCGATAAACGCCTCCTTTTCCTCATACAAAAATTGTATGATAACTCCACCCTGAAAGTGAGGTGTAATCCTCAAGGGACCTTAACCGGCCCAGTAAGGGTACAAAAAGGGGTATGGCAGGGTTGCATCCTATCCCCCTCCCTTTTTAATTTCTACATTAACCCTCTGATTAACCTCTTACAGAACCCTGATTTACATTCCCCAAATGTAGCACAACGTAAAATCCCAATTCTCCTATATGCCGATGCTGCTGCTATAATCTCACAGACTCCAATAGGTCTGAAGAGAGCAATTATGGCAACACTTGAATTTTGTAAACAGAATAACCTGGTCCTTAACTTTGACAAATCAAAAGTTTTAGTTTTTGCTAAAAGACCTAGACAATACTCCTGGAAAATAGAAGGGTATAGTCTAGAACAAGTCAGGACATTCAGATATCTTGGGGTAGTTTTCCACTCACACGGGACATGGAGGGCACACCTGGATCACACACTGCAAGCAGTCTATAGGTCCTCAAATGCAATTAAACACTATTTTTACCCCGGTGGTGGGCAATTAGTACCTGCGGCCTTAAAACTTTTTGAGGCCAAAACATTGGCTCAAATCCTATATGGGGCACAAATAGGAACCCTTGCAAAAAAAGACTTGCTAGAACCTATTCAAACCAAATTCCTGAGAGCCATCTTATTGCACCCAAAGGAACTCCAAATGCCCAAGTAAGAATCGAGACAGGCATGCCTCAAATTCAGGTAAGAGCCTGGAAGATGATGATCATGCATTGGTTAAAAATGCATTTCTTCCCAGAGGGACTGACCCCTCTAATACTGATTGATAACTACCCCTCCCCCTGGAAGCAGGCAATATACCACAAACTGGGTTCTTATGGACTCTCACCAGTATTCTTAATGTCCCTAGGCTTTGACCAAGCAAAGCAAGTAATAATCAATAGAATGAAGGACATGGAGTTCCAAGAAGAATTAAATAGGTTGGCTTGCCACAGCAGGGACAGAATCAAACAGGGAGTGTGGGAATCAGCAAGATATCTGAATGATCTGACCTTCCCAAAACAAAGAATAGCTTTCTTTAGAGCCAGATTCAATATTCTCCCATCAGCACTTCTTCAGGGCAGGTATAAGAAAACACCAATAGCAGAACGGGTATGTATATGTGGTGAAGGAGAAGTTGAAGATATCTCACATGTTTTATTGTACGGTGAGCTATACAGAGTTTATAGGTAATTGAATATTCTCCTCTTACAAGAGAAATTGCCAGGGAGGGCAGATAATTTTTATGTAGACTTTCTCCTCCAGGATTCAAACCCAGGTATTACCCGTGTAGTAGCAAAATTCTGTGTTGCTGCAATGTCTACAAAGAAAAAACTGGTTACAGAATTATAGCGGTCAGTTTATGACAATTTTTGTAGATAGAACATGGTTTGGAAAATGATATTTACACACATACTTATTGGATCTCCACTAATATAAACTAGGGAGTGACACTAATGGTTTGAGAACATGTATTTTCTTAATAGGGATGTTATTATTTACTAGTAATGTATTATAATGACAATATTTTTATGTATATGTAAATAGTGGTGTCTATTGCTGGTCTAAGACCATAATAAAGTTTTATTCATTCATTCATTCCCTTAGATCCTTTGACAATTCTTTTGCTTTCCCATGACTCAGAAACCAGAAACGTCAGTGCAGCACTGGATGAAAGATGCAAAGGTCTGTCAGGAGTCCAGGAACTCATTGACCTTTTATACACACATTAATTACAAGAAAAGAGATCATAGGTGAGGATGGTTACCTTTAACAGCCATTCAAACCCCTTTGTATCAACCTGTGTGCATGTTATCGGCCAAAATCACCAGGGTATGTAAACTTTTGATCAGGGTCATTTGGGTAGCTTCTGTTGTCACTATGATATAAAAAGAGCAAACACAGTTGACTGATAATAAATAGCTTCAGCCAACCACTACCCATGAGTAAAAGAAAAGCATTTGTGTTACCATTCATATTCTTTGAAAAATGGCCAAGAAATCATAACTTTTGCCAGGGTATGTAAACTTATGAGCACAACTGTATGGCTAATAAAGTCAGTGGACAATCTCAGGGCTGTCATCCATTACCAATATTTGTTACAGGATTGTTCTTTAAGATAAAAGAATGAGAAAAGAAAACCTAGGTGCTACAGCTAGTCAGCTTCATTTAAACCTAAGCATAACTTTGGAACATTAGTGAGTATTTATTTGTGAGAAAGATGAAAAAATAAAATACACTGCTTGCCAGCTGATATGAATTTATCAAATATAATCATGACTAATCTCATCTCATTTTTTATTAGAGTGATTAGTTGAAGTGATTACGGAAATGTGGTGTACAAAGTATGATTTCAGCAATTTTGCATAAAGTGTCTACTAAGATTTCAGTGAAAATAATCAAAAGTGAAATCTTTTCAAGATTTATGCTCCCATTCCAAAAAAAGAAAAAAACTTAAATAGTAAAAATAGATAAAAAGTGGAACCAATTGCAACTTATATAGTCATCTTCTGAGGTTGCTTTAAATGATACTTTTGGGAAGATTATTTTAATGGCTTAAATAAAATATCCCTCTGCTATAATTTTATGATAAGTCATCCAGGGCATAGTTGAGAAGACTATAATTGAGAGGCAAGCAGTGCATATAAATGCTGTTTCATAAACTACAGCAATTACCACAAAAGCTAAGCATAATGGGGAAGCCAGCTATTAATTACTGCTTTCTATTTTATTCCCACTTGAGTCCAAATTAACTTGGACCAATATTTAAAAATTAAATATTAATTAATATGAATATTTAAAGCATAATCAAAATGAAAGACAACAAAGTAGAAATCAATAGTAATACACCATGCTACATGTAGTTTGAAAGCACACCTTCCTATTTATAAAAATGCACTTCCATGGATTTTGGAATGGAAAAAAAATAGATACTGGATCACCTATCAGGATAAGTGCAATTTATAAGACACAAGTATAAAAGCAAAACAGCACTCAAGTGAAGTTAGTGCACTGTTAGGTCCACTTTTTAGAATCACTAATTAATGGGTATAGTATAGTATAATGAGACAAGCAGAAGATTAAACATGTATTAGGGATAGAAGTTCAGAACTTCGCATCACAAAATATTTGTTCCAACAGTTGATGAATATATTTATAAGTTTAGCAAATCTAAATTTCAAACAATGTTTTCAGAGAATCGTTGCATAAAATATAGCATACATGGTGCCTTACATTTATAACTTTGGCAATAATGGACTACAGTTGCTCTAATATTGGTAGTTATGAAAACCTTTGAAAGGCTAGTGCTGTCCCACCTAAAAACCATCACAGATCCGCTGTTAGATTCCATGCAGTTTGAATACCAAGAAAATAGATCGACAGATGATGCTGTTAATACACTGCAAGGGTCCTCTTTGTAGACTTTAGTTCTGTATTCAATACCATTATTCCAGACATTCCTATAACTAAATTAAACCAGCTAGCAGTACCTGAACACACTTCTAAGTGGATCATAAGCTTCCTAACAGTCAGGAAGCAGCAGGTGAAGCTAGGCAGAATCACATCTGATACCTGTACAATTAGTACAGGGCCCCCCCAAGGCTGTGTGCTTTCTCCACTTCTCTCTATATACCAATGACTGCATCTCAAATGATCCATCTGTTAAAATACTGAAGTTTGCAGATAACACAACAGCGATTGGTCTCATTTGAGACAACGACAGGAGGTTGTACAACTTGCCTTGTGGTGTAACCAGAACAATCTGGAACTGAACACACTCAAAACCATAGAAATGGTGGTAGACTTTAGAAAAACCCTCCATACTACCACCTCTTACATTACTAGACAACACAATATCAACAGTAGAGACCTTCAAATTTCTAGGTTCTATTATATCACAAGACCTAAAATGGGCACCCAACATCAAAAACATCATAAAGAAAAGCACAACAAAGAATGTTCTTCTGCGCTAACTCAGAAAGCTCAAACTGCCCAAGGAGCTGCTGATACAGTTCCACAGAGGAATTGAATCTATCATCTGCACCTCTACAACTGTTTGGTTTGGTTCTGCAATCCAACAGGACAGACACAGACTTCAAAGGATAATTAGGACTGCAGAAAAAACAATAACTACCAACCTGCCTTCAATTGAGGACCTGTATACTGCACAAGTCAAAAAGAAGGCTGTGAAAATATTTACAGACCCCTCACATCCCAGACATAAACTGTTTCAAACCCTTCCCTCAAACGACACTATAGAGCACTGCACACCAGAACAACTAGATACAAGAACAGTTTTTTCCCCAAACGCCATCACTCTGCTAAATAAATAATTCCCTCAACACTGCCAACTATTTACAAAGTTTGCACTACTATTACTATTAATCTTCTCATCACTCCTTATCACCCATCCCCTCCCACTTGTGACTGTATGACTGTAACTTTGTCGCTTGTACCCTTATGATTTATACTGACTGTTTCTTAGTATGATTTATATTGCTTATTGTACCCTATTATTAAGTGTTGTACCTTATGATTCTTGACTAATGTATCTTTTCTTTTTTGTATTCTAATTCTAATTAATCTAGTGGGTATAAGAAATATGAAACAAGATGAGATACTTCTATGTACTGGGTTGTATTGTGGTTATATATTGCTAAAAGTCATTAGACAAATAATTAATGCCATCTACAAACAATATTGTCGTAGTAATGAAATCAGAATAAACCATATATTTTTTACAAAAATATGGAGCACAAAGATAATGAATAAGATTACAGCTTATTTTATGGGCATATGTAGCAACTATTGTACATTAGAAATTGCTTACCAAGGAAGTAATCACATAAAATGTTAAGCAATTTAAATGCCTGAGTACTTCAATTATATTCTATTCTATTAAACTAAACATACAAATTGTAAAAGACTGCTGTCTAGCACTCCTAGAAAATTTTAATGATCTGTTTCAATTGTATTTTTGACATTTGTTTTCTAATGCACATTTCAAGGCTTCGATAACTAGATTAAAGTTATAACCCACAAAGTGCTCCTGCAGGCTACAGTTTGGATGACACAAATCATCCTTTAATAGGTGCTATTTATATCTCCAAACAAAATGTACTTTCTAAAAAACCAACACTTTTGCACATCAAGGTTACATGCACGAATTCCAAAGTTCAGTAACATGCTACTGTATTTAATGTGTATTGGTTCGTGATCTTTTAGTTAAGATCTGAAGGTACAAGGTTTATTTGCCATCTCCTATTACTTTGCTTGTTACTTTGCAATAACAAACTTTACTATACTTTTAATAGTAAAAAAAATGCAAGTGGTTCAGGGAGAAATTAACACATGTATCAGTGTATTCACAATGTATGCTAATATCAGACTACCTAATATTAGTAAGATAATTTGTATACTCCTGACTGAATTCTCTATTAGATGGAAGCAGTCCCAATCTTCAGAACCCTGACTAATATACAGAACTTTGTATAATCAGAAATATGCTTTCTTTCTTTTTCTTCTTCTCATTCTGTTAAAAAAGTTTGGTTGATTTTATGCAATGCCAATAAATGCTTGCTGAAAAACAGAAACAAAAATTAAGAAAAGCTTTATATGAAACCAAAAATTAATTTAAATGGACAATTAAAAGTAATTCAAATAAACAGAAATTGTTTCAAAACATAAAGCTGTAGCTCTACAAGGTATCATTTAAAATGACATATGTACAGTAAATAGGACATTACTGTGTGACAGAAGATGCATTATTATTATGTTTATTGGTAATAGAAAAAGAAACTTCAATAATATAAGTGTGCAATTTCTACTGAAATACAAAACAAAGAAAAATACTCAGCTTTCTTTAAAAAATTTTTTTAAAATTCACATTTATATGCCGCCCTTCTCTGGAGACTCAGGGTGGCTTACAATCTTTAGAGCACAATCCAATGTGCTCAGCTTCATTCTATTGTATATGCCTGCTTACTACTAGGGCTTTTTGGCCCCCACAAGCGGCATTTTTTACAAAGTCAGCTTATTGCCCCCAACAATCTTGGGTCCTCAATTTACCTACCCCAAGAGGATGGAAGGCTGAGTCAACCTTGAGCCTGGTGGGATTCGAGCCTGCACTAATTGCAGGCAGCTGGAGCTAAGTGCTAGGTGTTTAACAGCCTGCACCACCAAGGCTGTTGTTTTTCTCAGGTTCAGGTTTAAACATCATCGTAACAGTGCTCTAAGTGCTAAACAAATAAGCTCATGGTTTGTTTTACTTGGAATGAAAAACTTCTATTCTACACCCAAATAGATGAAAAATATTTATTCATTTCATTTTTACTTCATAGATCTTCATATTTTCAAAATTTAGTATAATAGAAGAAATATTAGTTAACCAATTCTTACTTGAAATAAATTAGAAAATGGCAATCTAGAGAAAGAAAAACTTGTTGAAAAGCGTAATCTTTAGGTTTATTATGTCGGAACCAATATATAATTGACAAATTAAATACTGAACAAATAATTTCAATATAACACAGTGAATTATACTATTGCTGCAATACATTATGCATATTTTGAAATAATAACAAATTAAGTTGGCAGATCAGAGTTCATGCAATTAAAATGTAAATCCAATAGGTGTTTAAATACTGTATCACAAGCTTATGTATCATTCAATTGTTATTGAATGATACATAGTTTTTGAAGAAACTTTCCTAGAATTATAGTTCAACGTATCTGCATCTAATACTTTCTAAAAATAACGAGATCACCAAACCTGTATTCCTATAGGAAAACATAACTTCTCATTATATGAGTAAAAGTATAGTCACAATCTAATAAAAAATTGAAAATAGAATAGTCATAGAAGAAGTGACAGCTATAATATGCAACAAAATATTTAAGGTTTATTCCTTTAAAGTACATTTTTTAAATAATATACAGTAGATACATAAAATAAAGATAAAGTTACAGAGTTATTTATATTCCTATTCTACATACATTTTACCATTATTGTATAAACAATAATGTGTTGTTTTAGTGGTGTTGGCAGGGGGGAAGAGGTCAAGCCCGAAGCCCCTCACTTGTGGGGTGCCCCAGGGGTCGGTCCTCTCGCCTCTCCTGTTCAACATCTATATGAAGCCGCTGGGTGAGATCATCCGGGGTTTTGGGGTGAGGCATCACCAATATGCAGATGATACCCAGCTTTACATCTCCACCCTGGGCCACATCAGTGATGCCCTCCCCGTGATGTCCTGTTGTTTGAATGCGGTACGGATCTGGATGGGGAGAAACAGGCTTTGAATCAACCCGGCCAAGATTGAGTGGCTGTACGTACCAGCATCTCGGACTACTCAGGATATACAACCTTTGGTCATGGGGGGAGAGGTGTTGCCCCCTGTGGAGAGGGCGCATAACCTGGGTGTCCTCCTGGATGCACAGCTCAGTTTGGAGGAGCAGGTGGGAGCTGTGTCTAGGGGGGCTTTTGCCCAGGTGCAACTGGTTCACCAGTTGCGCCCTTACCTGAGCCGAGATGCCCTACGGACAGTCACTCATGCACTTGTCACCTCCCGACTTGACTACTGCAATGCCCTCTACATGGGACTTCCCTTGCGGACCACCCGGAGGTTGCAACTGGTGCAAAATGCAGCCGCGCAGGTTGTGATGGGGGGTGTCCCAATATTACACCCCTCCTGAGCAACCTGCATTGGTTGCCGGTTGCCTTCTGGATGAGATTCAAGGTGTTGGTGACAACTTATAAAATCCTACATGGCTTGGGTCCAGGGTACTTGCAGGAGCGTCTCCTGCCAGCATCGCATTCTGATCGCCCGGTATGCTCCCACAGACAGGGCCTCTTTGGGATACTGTCGACTAGACACTGTCAGTTGGTGGTCCCCAGGGGTAGGGCCTTCTCTGTGGGAGCGCCCACCCTTTGGAACCATCTTCCCTTGGGCCTTCGTTTGGCCCCCAATCTCTGCTCCTTCTGCCATGGCCTTAAGACCTGATTCTTTGAACAGGCCGGTCTGGACTAACTAAGGGGGGTGTTTTTGCTTTTTAGGGGGTTTAAAATTTTAATTGACTTTTAATTGTTTAGGCTTGTAATTAGTTTAATTCTTTTTTATTGTAAATTTGTATGGATTTTATATTGTTAGCCGCCCTGAGTCCTTAGGGAGAGAGGGCCGCATACAAGTCTAATAATAAAATAATAATAATAATAATAATAATAATAATAATAATAATAATAATAAAGAACACAAATAAAAATGTTACAAACTATCTTAAAAAAACAGAAGAATTTGCTCTAATGGAGCTTTAGAATTCAGAATCAGGAAGTTCATTCTTTTCCTCTCATACACTTAACATTGTGAAGGAAAAAAATGAAATGCATAGTCTTTTCTCATTGTCACTGTTGTGTCTCCAGAAAATTCCATGTTTCTGATATACAGCCACTTACATTATAAGGGAGAAGAATCATGTTAATCTATATTGCAGGAAAAAATGGACAAAACTCTTTTAATACTTTTCCAAATTAACAAATTTTGTTTGGAGGCATAAGCTTTCATGATCTACATTTGGCTCCATCAGATAGAATGGAATGGCTAGACCAGCTGTGGGCAAACTACGGCCCGGATTTGGCCCGTTCAGCTGTTCTATCTGGCCCGCGGAGCCAAAAGAGTGGAGGGTTCTCTTGCTCTCCCAGAAGGCTACATGAAGTAATCTAACTTTGAATTTATATTAGTTCACACAAACACTCCATCCATGCTTTTGTTCTGGCCCTCCGGTCCAGTTTAAGAACCCTTTGTGGCCCTTGAGTCAAAAAGTTTGCCCACCCCTGGGCTAGACTAATAAAGGATTTAAATTGTGATGTGGCAGATCTAAGGAAGTAAGACAGAAGATAGGCTGATTATGCAGCTTTATTACATTTGAAACAGGCAATATTTTATGAAATGTCCAGAAAGATTATTAATAAGCTAGAACCCATACTTCATAATGACAATGTATTTTTTCAGGCACTGGGTATTACACCCATGCCTGTACAAAGACATGAAGCAGCCAACTACCCAACCTGAAGCAGATTTTTATTCAGAACAAAAAATCAACAGAATAACAGTAGTAATATGTCAGCAGTGTCTCCTTGAATAATTAATAGACATAAATTTAAGATCTGGATGCAAAACAAGAACAAAGTAAAAACAGAACATTTCAATCCTCTACTTTACTCCACTACATGTCTCAAAGTAATTTTTCAATACAAGAAACTTTGCCAGCACAATTGATCAACAGACTGCTGAACTCACATCCAAAAGCTTCAGGATACACTAAAGAACACAGTAGAATTTTAACACCATTAGCACTTGTTAAGATATTTGTAATCTGTCTCAATATAACCTGTATTTATATAATGATCCTGTCTTCTATCACCTCCTCCTTTCCCCATCTACATTGATGTAAATTCCATATCAGACTAACCACAACCCACTGTATCTGACACAATGAGCTACTGTATGGAGTTCACAGGGCTTATGTATTTTAATAAAATCATCTGGTCTGGAAAGTTTCTACTGACTCTTCTGATTGACATTTACAGTAAGATCAAACAACTCAAACATTTATGGTACATAATCAAAATAAGTGTAGCTTATATTTGTTCTTATTTTTAGTTGAATAGCTGCCATTCCAAATATAAGTTTATGGGCATATATGGACAGAAATTAAAAACAAAATAAAAACAAGACTGACTTGATGAGTGGTTTCAGAAATCAAAGGTAATCAATCACATCTCACTTTCTTTCCGTCTCTCTCTCTCTCTCTCTCTGTCTCTCTGTCTCTCTGTCTCTCTCTGTCTCTGTCTCTGTCTCTCTCTCTCTCTCTCTGTGAACATAATTAGTAGCTAAGGTACAGGTAGTCCTCAAGTTACGAATGTAATGGAGCCTGCCCATTCCATCCATAACCCGAGTTTCATGGGAGTGAATCTGCTCCTCCGATATTCTGTTCAGGTCTCCACAGGCGTCCACCAACACGTTGCAGGCCAAACCCAGAACAAATCCCTCCTCCCACCATACCTATGGTAGATGTACATGGGAAGAGCTATAGTCCATTCAGGAGATTGCTAAGGCATGAGTGACTTTCAGCTGAGCCTTGATTTATCAATAGATATAATTAATCCCAAAGTAGCAACACTACACTAACTTCCAGACAGATACTGTCTGGAAAAACTCCATCCTGAGGAATATGTGGAGTATTGATCTATTCATCTGTCTTTCACTGATTTATATAGCCACTATCTTACAACATAGTTGGCTATGGCCTGATCATAGTCTTTAGACTGCAAATAAATGTACAAGAAAGTGTAACACATGGTGCTCAACATTTTTAAAAAGTCCTCAAATCAAGAACACATTCACACAGATTTCACCCAGTTCCCTGGATTAAAGGTCAGAAAAAAACTGCCAGTATCAGATGCAGCAAGTTTTGATTTTAAAGAAAGACTATTTCAAAAGGTTGGGACTTCAACAGAAAATCAGCATATTCTGGACTCAATTAGACTTACTTCACAAAAACAGGATATAACCAAGAGATTTTGCTGGGACAGTACTGGAAGGTATCAATTCATCAGGTGAAGGTAATCCTAAAGGCACCAAAGTGACTAACCATATAAGGCTTTATAGCTCAAATGCAGTTTGACTTTCATCCAAAAAGCTACTAGTAATCAATGGAAGGCACAGATGAAAATGATATCCTCCTAGACCAGGGGTGTTAAACTGGCAGGCCGCAGGCTGGATGCATCACGCACAAGCCACCACCCACATCCCAGCTCCGCAAAGGCAAAAAACCCTATCATGATAAGTCATATGATGCAAATGAGTTTGACACTCATGTTCTAGACAAAAGGGGTACATATTGAACAGATGCTGACAATATTATTTTGACCCCAAATAGCAACAAGGTCAAATGGATGGAATTATATGCATGAAATTAATTCCCGCTTACTTTTTTAATATTAACCACTCCTGAACTTTGATCTAAATATGTATACATGAGTAAATAAGTGCATTTGGATGGAAGTTAGGCCTTGAAGTTATCTGTGTATAAACCAAAGATTTGTTGACCAAATTTTTGTTTATTTCTAGTTAATAATTCAGTATTCTTCAGTCTCATGGATTAATAATGCCTTCCTTGATTGACTTACATTTTCCCTACCACTAACAATTTTTCTGTGCATTCAGAAGCTACCAAATATAGATAAAGTGTCTAGTTTTTTCGCTAGCTGCTTTCCTTCTCCCACTCTATTATTTTGTTCTTGTCTACTCTTTTTCTGTACATCACAAATCTAATGTAATAGTCTAACTAATGATGCTTCACTACTGCTGCCCTGATTTCTATCCTTTCCTTTCTGGTATTTTGATTTGTAACATGTTCAGTACCTGACTGTCCTTTAATTAAAACTAAAATCATTCTGGCACCTATCCAAAATGCTACGAGGAAAAGCTTTTATCCACATAAAAATACAAAGTTACTCATATTATGCATCTATTGATTTTGAAACAATTAGCTGCCGGATTTAATTAAAATAACAATCCTCCATATTATTGCAGAAGTACACTATGGAACAGAACTGTAGATGAAAGTATTCACTTCATTCATCTATTGTTACTAAATCTTTGTGTACCTCCAACAACTTAGAAATAGGTTAAGAACTAGAGATTTAGCAAAAAGAAAGAACTTTCAGCTCTACAATTTCTCTGGCCAATTTTGAAAACTTCCTTACATTATCTATTTTCATACTTTTCTCTAAATTGCTTTATTCAGCAGGTGCTCTTCTATTCTGCATATAGGAAGTGGATACTAGATAACCACTGTGAAGAAGCAGCTGGCAAATACTTATTCAAATTCACCTGAAATGGATCATTATATCTTAAATTTTTTATTGTTGTCTTTCTTCTTGCACATGCATATACATGCAGTATATTTTCTTTTATATGGTAAAAAGCATAGGTGGTATTCAGCAGGTTCTGACCAGTTCTAGAGAACCGGTTGCGGAAATTTTGAGTATTTCAGAGAACGGAGAGTGGAAATTTTGAGTAGTTCGAAGAACTGGCAAATACCACCTCTGACTTGCCCCGCCCCCATCTATTCTCTGCCTCCCGAGTCCCAGCTGATCGGCTGGGTCTTTTGTTGCCCTGCACAGGAGAACAGAGTTGGAAAGTAGCGGGGTGGGGAGGGAATGGGATTTTGCAGTAACCTTCCCCCAGGAGTGGGGAGGGAATGGAGCTTTTATAGTATCTTTCCCCTGCCATGCCCACCAAGCCAGGCCCACAGAACTGGTAGTAAAAAAATTTGAATCCCATCACTGGTAAAAAGACTATAAGTTTAAAAAATGATTATATTCAAAACTAAGTGTCCTAGAAATGAAAATTATGAAAGCTTGCTCTAAATACCGCATACCCTAAATTACCTGAATTCTGAAGAGTTTAGAACTGTAGAAACTTTCACATTACAAAAGTTGCTGAAGAACATCTCTGTTCTACTATGTGCACACAATGCAGCAATACTTATTGACCTTTTAAAAACCACTAAGAGTACTAGCACAGAACTGCAGGGGAGACTAATTAGTACTCTTCTTCTTCTTCCTAGCATATTCCCATAGGTACAGGGTTCTTTTCAAATCATTGAATGCCACTTTACATGGTCAGCTGTGTCTCAGGGACATAGGTCCGTGGCTTGCATATCTTTGTTGATGGTGTCTTGCCATCTCTGTTTTGGATACCCGCTAGTTCTCTGGCCATTGACTTGTAGTTGCTAGCCATCCTTGGCCATGGTGGAAGGTGCTGCTCTCTGGACATGTCCATACTATCAGAGTTGGCATTCTCTCATCTTCTCTATAATTGGTGACACACCAAAATGTTGTCAAATTGTGTCATTGTGATAGGGTCAAGAAGGGAGATGCTGGATATCCAACATTCACATTTCCATGGCATGGAGATATCTTTTGGTTCCTGTTGTTCCTGCACAGCATTCAGTGCCATACAGTGCAACAGGGTGGATAGTTGCTTTGTAAATGTTAGATTTAAGATGGGTTGGCATTTGTCTGTCACATAATATACTGGTGAGTTTCTGCCAATGCACCCAGCTGCATTCACCCTTGCTCGCACCTTGCCATTAATGTCGCCATTGCCTTGGAGATGGGATCCCAGACACCAAAAAATGTCCACCTTCTTTAGGTTTTCTCCATTTATTTGAAACGTTCCAGGAGTGATAAGAGTCTTTAAGTACTTAGTTTTCTTGATGTTGAGGCAGAGTCCGAAATGGTTGAGGTAATAATTCCATGCTTGAACTTTCTGCTGCAGTTCATCTCTGTGGTGGAAAGCAAGCATAACACCATCCACATAGAGCATAGTCCAGAGTGCATTCTACTGCAGGTCATGTGTAATGGTGTTCATGACCAATATAAACAGAAGTGGTGACAGTAAGAGACTTGGCGCACCTCAACCATCACTGGAAATCTGTTGAAGAGGACAGCTGGGCATCAAACTTGGCTGCTGGTGTTCTTATATAGCATTTTGACCCAGTCAATCAGTGGTTCAGGTACTGCATGATTCTGGAGGGCATATCAGATCAGTTGGTGTGGAACACAATCAAATGCCTTTCCAGGTCTAGGAATGCCATGTGTAGTGGTTGTCTCTTCTCACAGTGTTTTTCTATGAGCTGACGGGCTGCAAAGATGGAATTTGTTGTTTCACATCCTTTAACAAAGCTGCATTGGTTTGTGGTGAGTTGGATGATGCTGCGAATGCATTGATCAAGGATTCTCTCAAAGATCTTCACCGTGTGATAGAGAAGGTGGATTGGGTGATAGTTGGCATAGTCAGCTGGGTTATCCTTGTTTTTGAAGATGGGAACTGTCACGCTTGTTGACCAATCAGTTGGTTCATGGCCAGTGTTCATTATAGCATTGAAGAACTCAGTCAGCCAAGGTAACACTGTGTCTCGCACTTCCTTTAGTTTCCCTAAGTCTGGGCAGTTTGTCAGGTCCAGGAGCCTTCAAATTCTTCATTCTGTCCACAGCATTCTTGACTTTTTCTTCAGTTATGATTGGAATGGGTCCATGGGTTGGTATGCCTTCTGGAATTGGAGGATGTGGGAATTCAATGTTGGAGATCTCATTGAAATGATCTTGCCATCATTGAAGGATCCCCTGGTTGTCTTGGAGTCATTTTGCCATCCTTGGTCCTTCATGCACATGTAATGCTCAATGTCTTGTGCAGCTTTCTTCCATGCTTTGGCCAATCGGTAAATATCTTTTTCCTCTTCTCTTGTCTCATATAGATGGTCATATAAGTCTTGGTAGTGTTCTGCCCTGGCTTCAGCATCTGCTCTCTTGGCTGCTCTTTTGGCAGTTACATAGTTTTGTTGATTCTCTTTGATCTTATCTGCCTGTCATTTCTTGAAAGTTTGCTTCTGTCCACTTTCTCCTGCACTTGTTCAATCCACAGCCATGCTTGTTTGTCAATATAATGGTGACCTGATTTTGTAATGCTGAGGATTTCTCTGGCAGTGGTGAGTCACAAACTGTTGCTCAGGTGATAATACATGTTGAATTATTATTATTATTATTATTATTATTATTATTATTAATAATAATAATAATAATAATTGAAGACTAATTAATACTCAATTACCAGAAAACAAAATCATGGCATTTGCAAAAGGGGTAGATAACTGGAAGATTGATCAGGTCTCCTGTTTCAAATACCTGGAAGATGTCCTTTATTCTGCTAACAACCCTGTGAAGACTAAGTTGCTGAAATGAAGATCTCAACTGCTTTCTTCAAATTTGTCAAGATAAGCAGTGGCTATTATATACCTTGGACACTCAAACTATTAGAAGCCAAGGCAATAGCACATTTTTATGGTACCAAGCCAGGCCCCTTCTCAAACTTGTTCAATCCAAATTTCTAAGATTTGTCCTTTAGTTCCAAAATATGTTGCTAATGCTACTTTACAGACAGACCTCATCAAGTGGAGGCTACAGTGTGGGTAACCATACTCAACTGTTTTCTTAGAATACTTAAAGAAAAGTACTCCACTCCTCCACTCACAATAGAATTCCCTATGCCTCCAGGCTTGAAATTTTGGGCCTGGACAATCTATAACTGTGCCATTTGCGATCCGATCTAAGCATAGTTCACAAAATTGTCTGCTATAACATCTTACCTGTCAATGACTTCTTCAGTTTCAATCACAATAATACATGGACAAACAACTGATACAAACTCAAGGTAAACCACTCCAAACTCAATTCAGAAAATACAACTATAGCAACAGAGTGGTCAATGCCTGGACACCCTACCCAACTCTGTTGTTACTGCCTCAACCCCTCATAGCTTCAACCTCAAACTGTCTACCGTGGTCCTCACCCCATTCATAAGATCTCCTTAAAGGGGGTGTGCATAAGTGCACCAGCATGCCTACCAGATAACCTTTTAAATATGAGCCAGCAGTGTGCAGCAGCTGCCAAAAAAAGCCAACACAGTTCTCAGCTGCATAAACAGAGGGGTAGAATCAAGATCATGTGAAGGGTTAATACCACTTTATAATGCCTTGGTAAGGCCACACTTGGAATACTGCATTCAGTTTTGGTCGCCACGATATAATAAAGATGTTGAGACTCTTGAAAGAGTGCAGAGAAGAGCAACGAAGATGATTAGACTGGACTGGAAACTAAAACATATGAAGAACAGTTGCAGGAACTGGGCATGTCTAGTCTGATGAAAAGAAGGACTACGGGAGACATGATAGCAGTGTTCCAATATCTTAGGGACTGCCAGAAAGAAGATAGAGTCAAACTATTCTCCAAAGCACCTGAGGACAAGACAAGAAGCAATGGATGGAAACTAATCAAGGAGAGAAGCAACCTGGAATTAAGGAAGAACTTCCTGACAGTGAGAACAATTAATCAGTGGAACAACTTGCCTCCAGAAGTTGTGAATGATCAAACACTGGGAATTTTTAAAAAGATGTTGTATAGCCATTTGTCTTAAGTGATGTAGGGTTTCCAGCCTCGTCAGGGGGTTGGACTAGAAGATCTCCAAGGTCCCTTCCAACTCTGTTATTCTAATATGTATATCATCAAAGTATCATTCTTACTTTGTTATTGCCAATGAACCCAACATGTACTCTGCCTCTCCCATGACTTACATAGCCAGCCTTAAAGTACCTAGCCACCCAGAAAATGTTAGTCTGGCATGGTGTCATGCCTTACCTTCAGCTATCTTTAATAGGCAATGTCGGCTGGCGGTTCCCAGGAGTAGGGCCTTTTATGTGGGAGCTCCCACCCTATGGAACCAGCTTCCCCTAGAGCTCCAGGTGGCCCCTGACCTCCTCTCCTTCCACCGTGACCTAAAGACATGGCTATTCCAACTAGCCTACCTGGACTGATGGGGGGGGAGGGTTTTTTACCATTGTTTTAATATAGTTTTTAAATCGGAATTGTTATGAGACCTTGGAGTTTAATTTTTTAATATTTGTAATTTTGTATTACTGTTTTATTTTGTAAGCCGCCCTGAGTCCTTAGGGAGATAGGGTGGCATATAAGCCTCATAATTAAATTAAATTAAATTAAATTAAATTAAATTAAATTAAATTCCAATACAGAAAAATTCCCTACTTCTACAGAAAATGTTCCAGTGAACCTCCAGGAACAACAGAGCATGAGCCTCTCCCATATTACTAAGATATTCCTGCAAACTTCATTTAAATCATTATTGTATAACTATCAAAAACACATGGGACAATTTTATATTCCTCTCCTGCTTGGGTATATTAATACTGCCACAATATATAATGTTGTCTGGTTCTGCACAGCAGCACTTTAAATATATCAGATGGATTTGGCTAGCTTAAAGAAAAGAAGAATTAGGCATGACATGATAGCAGTATTCCAGTATTTGAGGGGCTGCCACAAAGAAGAGGGGGTCAAATTATTCTACAAAGCTCCAGAGGGCAAAACAAGAAATAGTGGCTGGAACTAACCAGAGAGAAGCAACCTGGAATTAAGGAGAAACTTCCTAACAGTGAGGACAACTAACCAGTGGGACAGCTTGCCTTCAAGGGTTGTGGGAGCTTCATCACTGGAGGCTTTAAAGAAGAAACTGGACAGCCATTTGTTTCAAATTGTATAAGGTCCTGCTTGAACATGGGAATGGACTAGAAGACCTCCAATGTTCTGATCCAACCAGGTACCCAGAGAGCAAACACAGACAAAGGCAGCCAGCAGCCCCAAACATTCAAGGTTTAATCACGAATGCTGTTCCTTTACAAATAAAAGGCTGCTTTCCAACCATTATCTCTGACAAGAAAGAGCCTTGCCAAATTGTTTGTCAAGGCTGCCAAAAACCCAGAGATAAGAACTAATTTACAGGATTTATGAACTAAGATGTCCACCAGTTGAGCTAAGAGCTTCTTTGCTGTCTGCAAAGAACGCTTTTTCAAACCTGGCTTTTATCCTCTTGAGGGAGGGGCCATTACCTTGCAGCCTTACTCCTGAGTCGCCTGTGCTGCTGTAATTGTTCTTTTCTCTGAGTAATCCTTCATGCACGTGCACTTGGCACAGGCTTCTTGGGAACCTCCTCATCACTGCTGCCAGCCCCCACAATCTCTGAAGGCAGCAGTCCACTCCCTGATGGTCCTGGCGCCTCATCAGAGTCATCACTCTCCACAGCCATCTGCACCTGCTGCCAGCTAACCACAACATCTAAGGTCCCTTCCAGCTCTATTCTATTCTATTCTATTTAAACTAGCCTTAGTATTAATTTTTATCTTTCCTTATATTTGTGTAATGTTTTTAACCATCCCTATGGATTTTTTCAGATATTTGTTTTTATGTATAGATAGATAGAGATGATAGAGACAGAGGTGCAGAGGTACAGATACAGATGATACTGATATAGATTTAGATATATAGATGTGTATATGTTGTGTGTGTATACATACATATACATACATACATACATACATACATACACACACACACACATACATATACACACACACGATCTATCTATCTATCTATCTATCTATCTATCTATCTATCTATCTATCTCCCTCCATTTCCCATTGGGAAAAAGGGATCGATGGCACACACACACACACACACACACATCTGGGCACGTGGATTCATCTTATGAAGGCACAGCCAGACCTGTTCAAATACAGAGGAGCCCGGCAGAGCTACCCCAAGTTATAACAGACAGGAATAATGAAGAATGAGTGGGGCCAACCACATGGTCATGAGCAAAGCAACAAATTGTAATAGCTGGCAGGTTAACATCACTTCTTAGAGATAAGCATCCCAGGCTGGGTCTGGCAAGAGAGGAGACAACAAGAGATAACCCTCCTTTGACTAACATGACTGAAGCAAAAACAACAGGGTTAATTATGGGTGGGAGGTAGTTGGAAAGGCCTATTATATGTGCAAGGGCTAAACTGATTAGTGATATATAAAGGCATAGATCTCTGTAATGGTAGCTTAATACTCTGACGATGTCAGATGTCAGCAGAAGCTGATGAAAGCTTAGTAAGTAAATATAATTTTTAGTTCCGTAGATCGCAGGATGTCTGCTTCTTCATTTACAAGTATACCTGGAACTCAGGAGCATATATGTGTGTGTGTGTGTGTGTGTGTGTGTGTATATGTATACATGTATACTTGTTTTCATAGATTTTCACGGGTAAAGGTATGTAGGTCTAGGTGTATTCGGGTCTTGTCCCGTGTAAGATTGAGAATACCTTGGCGACGTTTCGATGAGATCCCACTCGCCATCTTCAGGCTGGTGTCTTCTGCTTTGTGCTTGTGACAGCAAAGCGTGATCTGAGATGCCTTCTCTCTATAAATATGTATATATGTATATATGTATATATGTATATGCACACACACACACACATATATATAATTTGTTTTTTTTAATTTTGTGAAGTCTTGATTTTTTTTTCATTTTTAAAAATAATTTATTTTCTATATCTCACCTTCCTTATGCTGATGTATAACTGAAGTAATGATTTGTAGCAATTTTTATAGATTTTTCTACAATGTAATTATAAAAAGGGTCCTATGTTGGCATAGGTGGTGGATGATAGGTAGATGATAGGTGTTCCGCTGAATATAAAGGCTCTTAAGTGTCCGCAATCAAATGCTTTCCCTATTTGGTAAAGAAATCCAAGGAAAAAAAACCATTACATTTCTGAGCAAACACCACCATTAAGCAAACTTAAATAGCCAGATACTGATTTTTCTGTGTCCCTGTGAAAATGATAGGATGAAGCTAGATTGAAGTATTTATAGAATAGAGTTTGATGGAATCCAGGATATGCTCAATCAGATGCAGGCTTCTAGCAACAGAGCATTGGTGTCTGCAGGTCCAGCAATGCCATTACATCACAAGCTCTGCTCCTTTTGAATATTCATGAAAGGTCATAAACCATACACAAACAGGGCAGTTTTTGTGTAGTATCAGTACAATGCTTCATTTATCAGAATAACCTGTATGATCCTCCACCTGCAGGCATTAGATATTGTGTTTCTGAAGTTTTATTTCAGATGTACACAAAGCTTCTCCCTGAGGTTCAGTCTCTATTTTTGATGAGTTTATCAACTGTTCCTTTGTTTATATTTAAATTTAAGCCTTTTTCACACTGTCCAGCACTTACCTTGCTTTTCTGTTTTCTAATGAAGTAGATAAAATTTTAAACAGATGTTTTTGATGCCATTTTGTGCCTTGACTATGGCAAATTAGTAACAGCATAGCCTTTAGCAAACTGCATATCTTGCTCTTGGGCTTCAGCTACTCACATATTTTTATTTTTATTTTTATTAATAAGATATTGATTCTAGGAGGATAGAAAAAGATGGTAACAAGCAGCAAGGTAGCAAGTTCTATTGAAAACATTCAATTACTGCTGCCTTCACTCCAGTGTCTCCTAGCTAAGTGAAGCAGATCTGGTGATAAGTTCTTTAGGAAAATATATAGCAATTGTTTATTAATAGTACATTGACATTTAAAAAATATTTTGTAGTTCGATCCTTAGAAAAAAATGTGTTTGTTATATACATTTGTGTATTAGTTAGATGCAGTACAAAAAGAACTTTAATACAGAAAATAAATATTTATTACATAATGCTAAAGTACAAATCATTGCTTTACATTATTTATAATTAATAGGAAACAGAAAAAAAGTTTGTGAGGTTGTTAGGATCTGCTACTCTTTACTGTACAAGCAGCAGACTTATTTCTCCATCTGGAAAATTGTTTATGTTCAGTTTTCCCTCCTCCACCTACAACTGGCTTCCCCTTCATCACTCTGACTCAAGAATCTGTGGATGTTTGTTTCTCTTTTCATCGTTCTAAAGGTATTTTTCATCGTTCTAATGGTATGATAAGGATTCTCATAAAAGCCAAGGAGACACAAATCATGAAGATGAAAACTCATACAAGCAGCCTGAGTCTTGCCTCTTACAATACTCTTCCAAAATTGACAAAATCAGAATCTTTTCTCCTTTTTTAAAAATGTGACACTGATATGGATGTTCTTCATTAACAATACTTTCAAGTTAGATATAATACCCATGCTTTCTCCAAAATTAAATATATCAATATAATGATAGAAAAATCCCAATTAATCATTGTTACATGATCCATTGAAACATTGCTTTATTACAGCAGGAAAAAGAACTTCATTTTATGCTATTATTCATTATAAATCTACAAATTATATAGATTTTGAATTTCTAATTTATATATATTTATACTAATGCATTAATGCTTTACTGAGAAGATATCTTGAATATATTCTACTTCTTTTAATGTTTAATGTTATATCTACATTCCTACTTTTTTACCCAAATAATTTGAATATTAAATAGTTATATAGATAATATTAGATAGATATATTTTAAAATTTATGAAATGTTATTCCTTAACAAGAAAAACTACTCCTACTTGACTTCATATTCAGTGGCCGGAATTTAGATAAAATAAGACTTATTTTTCAATACATAGTTTTTTATTTATACATAAATAGCTTTAAGGTTTAAATGGTTTTAAAAGCATCCATACTTTGTTCAGAAGAGTTTTAGACCAGATATTTAGAACAATTTAATGTTAAAGCCCTGGCAAATATATTATATAAAAATATGTCAGTCATTTTCTATGGTACATACATAACAGAAGAACTGAAAACAATTTCCTATCCTGAATTTACTGATAATTAATTCAAAAGGATAAAATTCATTTGACATATTATGAAAAATTCTAAAACTCAAAAAATGCATATTTCATGCAAGTGTTATTTCTCTCATTTTATAATCTCTCCTTAATGACAAATAGTCCTGAGTCATACTCTTCTGTTCTTTTGAGATACTTAGTAGCTAAGCAATTCCCCAATATAATGAACTTATTGCACAACATTTAGATAAAAGTTAGATAATTTTTTGATGTAATAACTAAATGCATGCTAGAAAAGTAAAAAACAACAACACCCAACCAGTTACATATTTTAACAGAACAAAACAGATCACTGCTTAGATGCATAATTCTATACAAAGTTCTAAATACAAAATTGCAATCCTATACTCCTATAGGTAGATATTAAAAATTCTAATATTAACAGTTCTACTAGTCTTCCAAGACTTATTTAGTTCCAGATAGTTGTTTTAATTCAGATCTGCAGGTATTAGTTGGATGTTACCTAGAAATTGATATATAGAGAAAATGAATGTAGCAAACCAGACAAATAAAATTTTGCCTAATATCAATTTCTGAACACAAAATCAAAATCAACATTCAAATATAGTTAATTATGGATAAATAATTAAATGCCCTGGATTAATTCCAGAAAACTGTCAGTCTAATTGGAAGTACATAACAGTAAGTAGAGATTCACAGCTTCATATTGTAGGATTTTAAAATGATATCCATATCTAACATGACCATATGCATTTTAGTGTCAAATTCATGCAAGCAAATGACATTGTATCATTTAATAAATGATAGTGGAATTATCAACAATAACATGATTTAATTATATAACCCTTCCTCTGAGCTACAAATACTGAATGAATTTTTTGATAGATAGTGTAGCTGTCAGAAATATGGCATAGACTTGATATTCCATAAGCTTAATATATTGTGGTTTTTATCTTTAATATTTTTTATGTCAAATGGGCTTTTTCAAAGAAAGTGTAGCCCCATCTCTCTCTCTCTTTCTCTAAAGGAAGAAACCAATGCCTCACTTATCACTTCAAAACTATTTTTGTCTACTTAGTTTGAAATATTACTTCAGTTTCTCAGCCAACATTATGCTTAAAACCCTAGTAAGACCAAAGCTGGTTTTAGCAGCTGGAAAGGAAATAAATGATCTCAACTGTTTCTCAATAATGATATGGCTATAAAAAAGAAAAACAGGTATTTTGAAATAGAGAGCAAAATAATTTTATTTCCCTATGTCTTTAATCTGAATATTTCTTAAAGAATTTCCTTTCTATTCTTTAATCAAAGCATTGTTTCCCAATTATCATTAATTTGTAAATTTAAAATTATATTTTAAATGTTTCAGAAAGTAAGTAAAGGCATTAAATAATAATTTGAAAACATGAAAATTGAACAACCAAACATTAAAACGATAACTAAAGAACTTAATTTTATCATAGAAAATGTATCACATTACATATTCTCAGAATACTATATGGTTACCCATATTGGCTATCGGTAGATGGGAATTATTATTTAACAACAAAGGATTCTCCAACCTTACCTTTATTTAACCAAATCTTCATTACTGAAAGTTCCTGTAGTTTTAATTCTGTCCTCCTGCACTTCATGTTTGTTTGCAATTTAGCATAAGATTATTTCATTTCTGCTTAATGCTGTCTTATCAATTAATTCAATAAGCTTTTCCTGACTTTTTCCCATCAGCATTTATTTACAGATTTCTTATCATTTTGGTCATCATCTTCCACATATGTTGCAAATTGTTAAGAAAAAAAATGTACAATCAGAGGAAAGCAAACAATTCTAAGCAGCCTTACCAATGGAGAATAGAATGGAATATTACTACTAATAATCTGAATGCTATGTTTTTGCTGATTCAGCAAAAAAAAGATGCATTATCTTTAAAAAAAATAGATGCAGTTCATTTGTTGATTGCACTCAACTGTAATCAACACTACTGTCAAGTTCAGCCAATGAGGCATTCAAGTTTTTTAAAATCATAATATAAAAATAAGAAAAAAGAAATGCACACACAGATGCTCAGAGAACATTTGCTTCTTAAGTGTCATTATATTGATTTCAATCTATCTTCTAGCTTTGAAAATTTTAATTGTATAAGCACTTTCTATGCCTCAGTCCTTTACAAAAAATACTGCCTAGCACAAGGTTATGACCGAGCCTTGAGGCACTCAATTTATATTAATGCAGCATAACATTTGATGCATATAAGTCTTAAGAAGATGAACTTTTTCTGTTTAATTTTTTTTTGACATCTTATCAGTTATATCATGGAAGAATTCATCAAATATTTCATTTAAAGGTATTATTTTTTATAAATAATATAAATAAATAAAAATAATATAAGGTTTTGGAATAAAAATATTATTTCCAATAAATACATTTAACAATCATTGTATTCTTTTAGAAACTAGCGTGAATCAGTCATGTTCTGTTTCAATAATTTTGTCCAATGCCTCCTCTTTTTTCTCCTTTTGATAGAGACATTTTTATGCTTCCAGCTTTTTGGCACTTCATCCATTATCCAAGAATTCTCAGAAGTTATAGAGTGTAACTTCTAAATGTTTTAAAGATATTAGTAATGCTTACACAATAGAATCGACACCATTCATTAAATTTTCACAGTAATAATAACTACAAGTCAGCACAGTTTAATACTTTTAGGGTAAATGTATGCATAATATACAATATATAGAATCTTTCTTTGCCAAAATTTTTTCTTCTCTTATTTTATGAAATATTTTGGATGACACTTTTTAATTACTACACTATGATACTGTACAATAGGATAAAATAGATCATTTATCAGTTAACATCACAAATTGGTGACTCTGGATTTTTTTCTTTTTTCATTGTAAGTAATATATGTTATAACTTTATAACCAGGAAAACCAATTTCTGGTGTTATATCTACCCTAAGATAGCCATAATAACATCTGTAATGTTCTCTTAAGATACTGGATTTAACCTGGAGAGATCAGATTGAAATCTCCATTTTATTTCTGAACAAAGAATAGGTTGCCAAGCGTGAAAGTCATCCTTGTAACTAGTTAAAACAAACAAGCACAAATGTTTGGCCACAGTGATATAGAAAATTCTAGAGATAAAAGATAACTTTAGTGATAGTAACCAAGGAATCATTTCACACTGTGCAGGAGAAGGCAATAATAACTATTCTGGTATTACTACATATATTAATAACTACAGAATTGTGAAATAATTGAGAATATTGCACCAAATAATGGAACAACTCAAATTAGATGATACTAGTGGTAGGATTCAGATGGTTCACACTAGTTCAATTGAACTGGTAGCTAACTTGGACAGGTTGCTTTCATGGTATGGAGACAATAATTTGGTCCTCAACACCAATAAGACTAAGGAGCTTATAGTGGACTACAGAAGGAACAGATCAGACATCCAGTCCTTGCTTATCAATGGAGACCGAGTGGAGCAAGTGGCCAGTTTTAAGTTTCTAGGTGTTACCATAAAAGAGGAGCTGACCTGGGGTGCTCACATTGCAGCACTGGTCAAAAGGGCCCAACAGAGTTTATACTACCTGAGACTTCTCAGAAAACAACAACTGAATGAAAAACTGCTGGTGAACTTTTACTGCTGCACCATGGAGAGTATCTTAACTTATGGCACCTCTGTATGGTTTGCCAATTGCACAGTGGCAGATAGGACAGCACTCCAGAGGGTTAACATCATTGCCCAGAAGATCATTGGTTGCCCATTTCCCTCTTTGGAAGAGCTTTATAGCTCCTGCTGCCTTAAGAAAGTTCAAAACATTCTCAAAGATCCATCTCATCCTGGGCACCCTTTTTTTGAACTATTACCATCTGGGAGATAATACAGAATAATAAAAACAAGGACAAATAGGCTGAAAAACAGCTTCTATCCCAGGACAGTAACTCTGTGGAATTCTACCATATAGTGCAGTGTTGGTGCGGTGTCGGGGGTTTTCAATTCAATGTGTGGAGTAGCATGTGTGTTTGTGAACAGGCAGTTGATGGCAGGGAAATGGGGCAAGACGCACTGAAACACTTTAAGGCAGCTTTAAGTAAATTTTTACATCCACTGCAAACATGTCAGCCTCACACAAGTTGTGCAGTTGCATTTGTTGCTGCAACTTCCTTCCTGGCTGCCACATGTGCTGGTCTTTCTTCCGCTGCTGCAGTGAGGCTGGCCAGATTTGGTTGGAAGTGAAGAGCCAGGGAGGTGTCTTGAGTTGAATAAGCCAGATGGCAATGGCCGAATTCATCCAAAGGAGCTTTGTTTGGGTGGATCTCCTAGTCTTAGAAGGAGAATGGGAAAGAGGAAGGGAGGAGAGAGAGAGAGAGAGAGAAAGATAAAGAGAAGGGAGAGACAAGAAAGAAAAGAAAAAAAAGGAAGGAAGGAAGAAAAAGAAAGGAAGAAAAGGGGTAGATAAGAAAGAAAGAAAGAAAGAAAGAAAGAAAGAAAGAAAGAAAGAAAGGAAGACAAGGGATAGACAAGAAAGAAAGAAAAAGAAAGGAAGAAAAGGGATAGACAAGAAAGAAAGGGAGGGAAGGAAGGGAAAGAAAGAAAAAGGGAGGGAAGGGAAAGTGAATGAGATATAGTTGGATGGATGGATGGATAGATAGATACATAGAGGGAGAAAGGGAGGAAAGTAGGGAGAGAGAGAGAAAAGAAGAGGAAGGAAGGACCACAAACCCTGGCCCTAGACGCGGCTTCAGAAGACACTTTGAAACAGCACAGCAATCCAGGGCTCGAAGGGATCTCGAAGGTCATCAAGTCCCACACCCTGCTCAAGCAGGAGACCTTATACAATTTGAGACAAGTGGCTGTCCAGTCTCTTCTTTAAAACCTCCAGTGATGAAGTACCCACAACTTTTGAAGGCAAGATGTCCCTCTGATTAATTGTCCTCACTTTTAGGAAGTTTTTCCTTAATTCCAGATTGCTTCTCTCCTTGATTAGATTCCATCCATTGTTCCTTGTTTTGCTTTATGGTACATTGGAAAATAAGTTGACCCTGTTTTCTTTGTGGCAGTCCCTCAAATACTGGAATACTGCTATCATGTCAATCCTCTTACTTTTTTCTCGACCAGCCATACTTAGTTCCAGCCATACCATTCTTCATGTTTTAGTCTGCAAGCCTTTAATCAACCTAATTGCTTTTCTCTGCACTTTTTCTAAAGTTTCAACATCTTTTTTGCAATGATCAAAACTGTGTGCAATATTCCAGATGTGGTCTTACTAAGATTTTATAAAGTTGCACTAATACTTCAAGTGGTTTTGATTCTATGCCTCTGTTTATACAACAAAGGACTGTATTAGCTTTTTTGGCAGTGGCTACACACTGCTGACTTATGTTTAAGTGATTATGGATTTAAGGGGAGTTGCTATTAAATTATCCAAAGAGTTAATTCTATACATGTAGGAAATCACATGACAGATGGAAGAAGGTACCTTTCCATTCATAAACAATGCTTGGTTGATTATTTCATTTCATTACAAAAACTGTAGTAGGTGGAAAATGACATGTTTCTGCACATTCTTTACTATAACTTAACAGACATGGATTCTGTAATTCCTAGATTTATGTATTTGATATTTACATATGTCTTTTTCCAAATGAGTTGTTATTATAAACAAATTTAAATAGCTTTCCTAAATATCTAAATTTGTATTAATAATTTTTCTTGTAAAAAATTATTTCTCATTTTTTAACATGAAGTTTGCATGAAAGTCATAATCTTTTTGTGACACAGAACAGGTAAAATAAATGAAAGTTATGGTTCCAATCCTATTTTGCATATATAAAAGGGTACATCAGTATTCAAATTATTCATCCCCATGTATCCTTTAAATTCATTTAAATTTTGTTAGCCTTATTTTTGATACACATTTGTATCTTTGCTGATTGTAAAATAACAACAATTTCATTCTGAATACAATTTTTCATTTATAATATACTTTGGAAATGAACAGAGTTGTATGATCATGAAAAAAGTCCTAAAAATTAAAACTATCTTTCAATCAGCATTTTCTTAGACTCAGTGCAAATTGGCCAGTCTATGTAAGGAACAATTACCTGGCCCTCACTTGAGTTTCTTCTCTAAAATAAACATTAAAAAAAATATAAAAACATTAAAGCAACCCCAAAAGGCAGAAGCACAATTAAGATAGTTGGTAGTGACTTATCTAACACTTTCTTAAGAAACATGCAGTTTTCTGACAGTTTACAGATATTAAGAAACAGCTGCCAATATAGCAAAAATATCCCACAGGTTTCTGAGAAATGTTTTACTAATCTATTTTTGACACATTATTATAATGTGACATCTATAACTCACAAATGATCACACCACTCTTTCTGGGGGAATATAAACCCATTCCAAACAAGCTTCACTACAAAATCCAAGTTCAGGGTTTTTTTCTTACAACAGCACTTTCATCTTGTATGGATTTAAATTCAATACAAAGATTAGTTCTCTGCCAAAGGCAAGCAACTCCTACAGGTCATGCAATGGCCAAAATGAATACATAAAACTTTATTTCTTATGCAAAAGACACAAGAAATAGATATAAAAAACTTGAATGCTGATTGTAATATATATATATATATATATATATATATATAACTCTGTATCTGAATTAACATTATTGAGGAAGTATTATTCAATTTCATTTTACAATGTTTGAACTTTGAACTTGAACTTGACAACTATACATTAGAAGAAAAGGTTTCCATTAGAAATATTTTCACAGGAAGTAATAAAGGAGTGTGGCAGGGATAATAAGCAAAAACAATGAACTAGCAACTAAAACTACTGGTCATCTAGAGACAGGGAAATAAATCTAATAGTTTTAGTAATGTAATGAGATTTACAGATCCAAATGCCAAGAAAGCTAAAGGAAAGAGAGAGTGGGAGAGAGAGAGAGAGAAAGTGCATTCTTGTTTTCATTTCTTATAGTAACAATCCTGGCAGTTTATGAACGTACAAACAATAAAGTGCCTTGCTTCTTGCTGTTATTTCTGCTGCTGTTGCTGCTACTACTTCTGCTATTGCTACTACTTTATTATTGCTGTCCATTTCCATTGACTCTAGATGTCTTACATATAGAAATACAAAACACATAGAATCAATTGTCCTCTTAGGGATGCCTCCAATAAGGTGAAATGAACAAAACACTCCTCAGGATAATTTGTTTCAGCTAAAAAAATGCAAGCAAGTTCTAGATGAACAAGGACATTTGAAATTGAGTAAGAAACATGAATATCACTTTCAGAAACTAAGATCAAACACATAAGGTAAACAGAAATTTGTGCACTGTATGGCAACAAGCCCAAATCCTTTGTTTATGCAATTTTATTGCTGCAGGGGTGTAATTATTGCCTTGATTACTAACCTATTTTAACACTGTGTTGGAAACTTTTTAGCTTTAGTATAAAGGTCATTTAAATGGTTATTCCAGCAGGTTGTCAGTTGGATGCTAATATACTTGAAGTCCTTAACTTCATCAAATGATTTTTCACTAATTTCCCATTTCACAGGGGACTTTGAGAGAAAATTGGAGCCTTAATTTTTGAGTAATTGATTGCAAGAAATTTCCTAAAACAAGGCATTATGGAGCTCCATTTGGATTACAGTTAAAATAACCACATCAGAACTGATATAGAATGATTGGCAAGTATTGTAGGGGGTAACATGCTGGGTTAGAAAGAGACACAATGATTCATTTACATAGAAATTAAAAAAGTAAGGAGACAAGATTATAGACCTGTTTCTTCTATAAAATTAGGGACTGGCTGGCTAAATCACCATGAAAACTAACTCTAAGCTTCGTATTTTATTTTGATGGAACAGAATTATTAAACTAAAAATTATTAAACTAACATATTAAAATTCAACATTCAATAAATACGACGGCTAATTTCCTCCATCTCTTTTACTAGTAAAGCTCTCATGTCTGATTGTTTGTAACCTTTAATTAGTCGAAACAGTGCATCACAGGCAACATTTTTTGAATCAAAATATCTTAAATGGATAATTTACAGAATGCATCCAAAACCTGAGAGTCATAAGTCTTTCTGGATTGATATTTTAGCAAAATTTCAGCCACTTAATTGCTGCCATGCTATTGAACTCACATGGTTATTTCCAATGCTCCATGCCAGTTTCCTACAAGAAAAGTCAATGAGGAAGACAACAAAAAGTCAGAAATCACTCCAGCTCCACTGTTCCCCCTCCCATCTGTGGTTATTCTGTTTCTCTGTTTAATAAGGAAATATCTCTGAAACAGTGACCAAACAGGTCACATATTATCTAATAATACCTCACCAGAAATTGAATTCTGCTGTTCCTAAATCAATAAAATACATATTGCAATATTACATATAATACATGCATATTGCAAATTGCATATTGATCCATAGAGATATCCTCATCTAAACTTGCTTATTTGGGAACCAAGAGGCTATTTAAATACATACAATCTAGAAATGTATGGTATAAAAATTGAGCATATATTTTGCTAATTATTCACAATTAATTGAGTGATAACTGAATTGCCTGGGGAGAGTGACAGAATTAAACGTAATTTTGAGAAGCAATAAATAGATAATGGATAAAGAAAACAGGATGTTAATGTGGAGGCTCACAATTATGACAAGATCATATCTTTCCTTGAAAGTGGTCCTTTAGTTGACCACTGATCAACTAAAATTAGGGTTTATAGTTATGTTTGTGAAACTCTTATCAGTCTAGTAAGAGATCAAATGAAGGAAATGGTGGACAGAACAAGAGAATTGCCACAAAAAGAACCACTGAAGTTGCCAAAATATCTCATCTAGGATTCTCAGAGGTTAAATCATTGAGCTACATTTATATGAAGAACAAGTGTAATATTTTTTCACTCATCATCATCAGAAAGGAGGAGTGATATACTTTAGAACAGGGGTGTCAAACTCGCTGTCTGTGGGCTGGATGCATCATGTGCTGGATCTGTCCCACCCCCACCCCGTTTAGCAAAGGGGAAAAAAGTCCCAATATGTTCAGTGATGCTGCCATGATAACGCAAGTTTGACAACCCTGCTTTAGAATATAAACTTGTTCCCTTTCCCAAGTCTATGTTGAAAATAATGCCTATCTACACCAACTAATTCTAGCAAGTTAAAAAAAAAAGATTGTCTACGGCAAAAGTCACAGCATCACATTGTCATAATGTGACGTATTGCGACTTTTCCCCCTTTGCTAAAATGGGAGTGGGCATGGCCAGTGTGTGACACATCTGGCCCACAGACCACGAGTTTGACACCCCCAGTCTATGGATAGACTCAATCATCCAGGTAATGTTTGTCCCAAAGATGCTTTTCAAAAGACAACTGGACTTTCTTGGGTATTTTTTCTTGAAAATATTTCACTTCTCGTCCAAGAAGCTTCTTCAATTCTGACTGAATGGTGGGGAATAGACAGATTTATATTCTTTGCAGTCATCTGTTGTTAGCACTTTGAAAGTCAGTTGTCAGCTTTCTGAAAGTCAATGGGGGTTTATACCTATACCAGAATCAGAGTAAAAATGGGTATGGAACCTTCTTGGAATTGTCTTGTAAACAGGCTATAGGTAGTAGCATATCCTTCCCTCTCTGTTGAGAGAGGACTTTTTAATTTTAACACAGATGGGCCTTTGACCCTGCTTTCAAACTAGTGGTCCTTTCTGTCTAGAATGTGAACTTTGCTGTCTTCAAAAGAGTAACCTTTGTCTTTCAGATGCAAATGGACTTCTGAATCTTGTCCTGGTGTGTTTGTTCTCATGTGTTACATCATGAATTTTCCCCCCTCAATGTATAGATCTGCACATGTCTCATTGCATTGCACAGCATATACCACATTGCTCAGTTGTGTATGGGTATAAATTCTAAGGATAAAATACCCAGGCACAAACATTGCATGCTGAGAGGACTGAGCAGAAGTTTTCACTCCAGTCCGCATCTCCTGCAAGAGCACGGACCGCTCCTATTGGCTGACACGGTTTGACAGCTGACTATAAAAGGGAGCTTTCAAGCGGTGTCAGCTGTTGCCCGCCAGCTGGCTGCCCTGTTAGTGCAGCAGTCGCGGCAACCCTTTATTGTTTCAATAAAGTTAAAAGCTGAAGTTGCTCTCCACGTTGCCTCTGTCATTCCGCCACTCACTCTACACATACAGTTTTAATTAAAGATTCTTAAGAATGTAAACCTGATTAGATATGCCAATGAGTAACATAATGTATAAAAATGCAATATCACAATTGATTTTGATTTATAATAAAGCTTCAGTGCTATTAATTAACTAAGAAGCTATACATTTTTAATGTTTAGAATTATTAACTCAATAGAAAATTCTTTTGAGTATGAAAAACCCAGCATATTTTAAATTTATGAATTGTGCTCTAAGCCAGAACAGAACAGAACAGAACAGAACATTAATTTATTATTGTCCCCTTAATTATGAAAGTCATATAATTGTATCAATAGATACCCTTTTATTTTTTAAAATGCTATTGGGCTAATATCAAAGATATCATAAGGGATTACAGAAGCATGTGGTAAGATGAAATTAGTTTTTTAAAATACATTTAGCTATATAATTTAGTCCAAATTTTCACATAATCCAAAATTAAAAATTACAACTTACTGAAATGTTTACTATTTTTACATAGATGACAACACTTATTTTTTGAATGGAACATTTGTTGCAACTGTCTCTCATTTTGGTTTATCACAAAATTTATAAATAGCTTACTTAAATAATATAGTTACATGTAAATTAATAGTTATACAATTTCCTCATTACTAATGATATAGTGAAAATGTCATCGACTGTATTGAAAAGAATTATTAATAAAGTTAATTAAAATATCTGACTCTCATAAATCATAAGTCACACTTTGTAGCTTCCTAAGAGTGTTAATAAAATTATGAACTGTTAGCTTCAATTGTGTACAGTTGAATGTTTAGTACATAAAATATATACTGTGACAGTTTAAAATCAATCTTGTATATTTTCTGCTCCAGAAAATCATCAGACTAGTCTCTATTCACCCATAAAATTTCATAATCTTAGGCTTGTCTTTGCTCACTAATGAATCATAAAGAATTGTCTCACTGTAGGAATGATGGTGGAAATTTACTAGATTTTTTTTAAATGGACCAAATCATTTTAAATCTATGTCAAACTACTAAAAATGGGTTTTAAATGAGTTGCTAATGAGTACAAAAGGTGCATTTAAAGCTCTTGGGAATTTTTTCTTAAAATGGAAAGAAATGCTTCATATCCAGAAAATTATGCTCCTTTCTAAAGTAGAGATGATCCTCACTTTCTGCCTAGGATGATGTTCCTTTGCCTAATTAAAACAATGTCTGTTAACACTGGGAGCAAAGAACTAAGGTTAATGATGGTATATTTATTATTAGATCATGAGAAACTACTGCAGAATTCCCAGGGGAGGAGTATTGTGCCACAACTTTCTCTGCCACAGATTCATGGGTTTTGTGACCCTAGCTTAGTGTCTGTAGGAAACAGGGACAAGTTCATTTTATTTAACAGTGTTCCAGATTATGGAAGACTCCAATGTCTATTTAGCTACATTACCAAACCAATATTGATCAAAATAAAGCTACTGCTGAAATAAATAAAAAAGAAAAGAATTACAGAACAAGAAATAACACCAGGTTGCGGAAGGTCATTCCTGCCCTTACATTTAGGAATTACTCTAGCAAGGTTTAGCATGCAAGCACAATCTAGTGTACAGCTTTTTAAAACTTTGTTCAGTTCTTCCAGCACTTACCTCTCACTGTTGTATTTAGTAGTTTTATTTTAATTCTGTATTTTTTTGGCATGAAAATTTATTTATAATAAGCTCAGTAGTACATAATTTTTTCTCTATATATCATCTCCAAACCTTAATATGAATAGAATAAATGTCTGATTAAAATAAGCTACATACCTTCTTTCTATTAATTTTTCAATTCTATGATAAATCAGTATTTTATTTCAAGTTAGCTATTTCGCCATTTATTAAAAAAGCAATACACAACCCTTTGAAAATCTATCACAGGAAGGAGATGAGAAAGACAGAAAGTATCAATAATACTGTATCTGCAAAGCATTTTGAGAATAAAACCATCTATATGTATCATGCTGTAAATTCTGGAATTAATGCAATATCCTATTCACATCCAAAACATTCTCTATTCCATTTGGAGATATGAATTATTAGAAAGAATTCTGGGAAAGATGTTTAGTATACCTTAAGATTCTTATTATCATCTAGCAGGTGTTAAATCTAACAACTAGGGAATATCTGTCTTGGGTCAGGAAGAAATAAGTACTTATTTAGAAGATATACAATTGCACTGTGCTTGTGGATGGTTTTCCTGTATAAGGTGGAAGAAAGTGATAACCAATTGCAATAGTTATATACAGGTAAATGAATGATTGGCAGTGAAGGCTCAGAAATCAATGATTGACGGAGTTAATATAAGTTGGGAAGATCATTGAAAGTCATTATAGGAAATAATAAGAGACTTAGAAAACTGGAAAAACTAGAGGATTAATTTATATTAGAACTATTGCAATTTATCAAATTATTTCATGTCCAAAATATTTTAATATCGAATCATTAAATGATAATATTACAACTATTCACTGAAACAAGGAAGAAAATAAGGGAGGAAGGGACATTTTGTACTTTACTGTATATTTTTCTACATCGATAGTATAGCATTTCTGTGTAAAATAAAGGTATTACTTCTAGCACATGATTGCTTGAAAATTACACCTGGATTTATATAATGTTTTTCTTCATTACCAATATCAGAAGTACATAAAAAAGTACATATTAGTAGATGAAACTAAGCCTTCAGCCATTATGAAGCATCAATAAACATGATTTCAATGAAGGGGTAAAAACTTCTCCCCAGTTTTTTATTTTTTATTTTTTTAGGTTTCAAATATAAAAAACTAGAAACTACACTGCTTACATCACTAAAAGTCCTTCAGAGTCATGTTAAAAATAACTGAGAATCATACCATTGTCACACGTTCCAAAATTTGGCAGCATTATATTGAACTATTTTTCAAAATTATTTTTGTTTCAAGAGATGAAATGAAGAGATTTGCATCCTAGAAAAGTTTCGTTTTCATTCATATTCCTAACTGGATACACCTATTCTCCGACACATTTGGCACTATGGCCTCATAATATTGAGGAATACAAATGGGATAATAAAAACTGTCTGCAGGTCTCCTTACCCCTAATTTATGATTGACATGATCTCAGTGGGAAAGTTCACTCAAATATATGGTTCATCACATTTTTTTTTCATCAATGCAGTGAAAACAGTAACTTTCTTGAATCAATTTTATATGTAGTAACTTGCAGGTTTTATTTAAAAACACAGTTGCAGTCCAGTTAAAAGAAAACTTGGTGTTTTTGGGTGGGGTGGCAGGGGTGTGATGCAAATATTTTTACTACTGGTTCTATGGACATGGCTAGGTGGGAGTGGCTAGGTGGGAGTGACCATGTGACTGGGTGGGTGTGGCTTCTTCTTTTTTTCTTTTTTTTTCAGCAACCCCCAACACTGTGCTTGTTTGTTTGTTTGTTTTTTGTTTTTTGCCTCCTGGGCTTCAGGGAAGCCTCCTGGGCTAAGAGTAAGACAGCAAGAAGGATCCCGTCACAGCTAATCATTGGAACAGCTGATCATCGGGAGGAAAAAAAGAAATACCATAAGGAGTGACTGGGCAGGGTGGGTTGGGCAGGGGAGAATGCAGTCAATGACATTGCACATGCGTGCGATCTCGCGCATGCATGATAAAGACTGACTGGACAGGGAGGGGAGGGGCAGGGCAGGGCCATCTGGGGCAGTATTTGCTGGTTCTCCAAATTGTGCAGAATTGGAACAACCGATTCTACTGAACTGATCCGAACTGGTAGAATTCTACCCCTGGGTGGTGGTCAGTTATCGACTTGGATGAACAATATTCAGTCTGCTCTACGCAAAATCATTCCTTCACTTAGATGAGATTTCCATTATAATGGAGCTGATCTATGCTGACCTTAGATCAAGGGCATTTGAAGCATCTCTAATCATTACTATCTTGATACATCTTTTATAATCTTATTATAACAGATAGCTTGGAGGTAGCTTGGCAATAATTATCCAAACTATATTTATCAACTCAGTGATGGGATTCAAATTTTTTTACTACCGGTTCTGTGGGCATGGCTTGGTGGGCATGGCAGGGGAAGGATACTGTAAAATCTCCAGTCAGAGGTGGTATTTGCCGGTTCTCCAAAATACTCAAAATTTCTACTACCTGTTCTCCAGAACTGGTCAGAACCTGCTGAATACCACCTCTGTATCAACTATTATTTCATTGCTTATTTTTGAATGTTTTAAAAACTGCACTTGATCCAGGAAGAACTGCAGCTGAAAAATTATAACTGATATTAGTTGCAACTCCATTTCCCTGTGGAACTACATTTAAAAAAAAATCTATGATGTACATGAATCACAAGACAAAAACAAATATTAATAAAAATTCTTTTTTCCATATATACTGTTTCAAATAAGATTGATAGGACCTACAGCAGTGGTACCTACTTAAGAAAACAGTTTCCTCCAAAATACCTACTTAGTAGCATTTTCATTTTTTATTGATAGGTAAAGAACAGGGTCTTTTAAATATTTGTCAAGTTTCTTTTATTTTAACAATGATTGCTAACTTTTTTGTATACAGTTTTCTGTATATTTTTGCATGCTCATTTTTTTTCATATCACTATGACAATGTTTTAAACTTGATATTCTTGTATCATTTTAAGATATTTGGTGGGAAAAATATTGTAGTCATAGGATGATTTATTGTTATAGAAGGTAAGATTTCTGTTGACAAATATGTCTTCTACTGCATTCAGGTGTTTGTTTGAAGCTACAGCTGGAACAGGTGGCACTAATGGGAGACAATGGTTCATTGGCAGTGTAACAGATTTTTCAATGCATAAACCGCTAAATTCTTCAGCAGTTTTCTCATTAAGCAGTAGGAGAGCAAGTGACATGATGGAAATTTAGTAGCAGTTGGCATCAGCACAAGTGCCATGCGCTGGGTGAACATAATTCCTATTTTACCCCAAAGCAATTGAAATTTAGACACTTTGATATAGTAACAACTATAGCAAATATGACAGTCACATGATCTATTTCACATATTCATATTACCTTAATTGAATCTCTAATTTCTCCTTGCTATGTATGAATTTTCATCTCTAACACTACAGTATAATCGCTAGCTAGTTTCACTGGAAATTTATGATTTGTTAGTTATGTATAAACAAAAAAAAAGATCTGTTTACACACTATGAGAAAGTTAAATAAAATGACTCCACTGTTTAAACAGCAGGTATGTCTTTCAGCTACTATTTTTGAGTAGATGCATATTTAATAAATGTACAATAAAATGGACATTTCAATTTTAAATGAAGATTTATGTTATTGACGGCCTGCTATTTCAATTTGTATGGAATACAGATACTATATAACAGTCTATGCTGCTATTTATATTATGGTACTATATGAATATTAATCAACATTTCCTTGAACAGCTAACCTGAGAGATAAAGGCTGACAACTGGGGAAGTGGAATTACTGAGGAAAAAAAGGATATATCAGCATATTTCGGGGAGCATCGAGATGTATAGAAACACATTAAGCAAAAACGAAGACATTCAAAAGGAAGCTGAAAATTAACAAGATCCATGAATGCTGAGAAGTGAAGAAAATGAAGAATAGAAATCTGAATAAAGAACTGAAATAGAGTACATTATATGAAGTCTAGGTTAGTTGGCTACCACCTCAGATAGAAGTACTTTCTTAAGTATTAAAAAAAACACAGTAGGATCCATCTTTTAACACAGCATCTGTAGTTTAGGCAACCATAATGGGCCTAGAAATCACATGCTATCTTTATGCTTGTTTGACTACACCTATAGAAACCACTGAAACCAAAGGAACATGATTTAGGACACCACAGTGGGTAGTACTGAGAGTTTCAACCTGCTTTGGAGTTCGGAGAAAATTTGGTGGTATGCTGGAGCTTATGGTAAATACAGGTTACCACCAACTAACAATGACATAGAACAGGGGTGTCAAACTCACAGGCTGTGGGCCGGATGTGTCATGTGCTGGTCCTGTCCTTGCCCAGTTTAGCAGAGTGGAAAAAAGTCCCGATACATCATGTGACAATGTGAGTTTGACTCTCCTGACATAATATAATGGATTAGCTAATCTGCTATCTGTCCCAGAATCATCAAAAACCTTGGGTCTCAATTCTGTAACTCAATGGGGATTTCTCTCCCCTCCTGTTCAATATCTATATGAAGCTGCTGGGTGAGATCATCCATGGTTTTGGGGTGCTGATGATACCCAGTTGTATATCTCCACCCCAAACCAAATCAGTGATGCCCTCTCCGTGATGACCCGATATTTGGATGCGGTACGGATCTGGATGGGCAGGAACGGACTGCAGCTCAACCCGGCTAAGACTGAGTGGTTGTGCATACAGGCATCTCAACCCAGTCAATTGATTCCATTTTGGTCATAGGTGGAGAGGTGTTGCCCCCTGTGGCTAGGGCTCGGAACCTGGGAGTCCTCCTGGACTCACGGCTCAGTTTGGAGGAAGAGGTGGGGGCCATGGCCAGGGGGGCTTTTGCCCGGGTCCGACTGGTTCACCAGCTGCACCCGTATCTGGACTGAGATGCCCTTCGCACGATCACTCATGCACTTGTGACTTTCCGACTGTAACGCTCTCTATTTAGGACTGCCCTTGCATACCATCCAGAGGCTTCAGCTGGTGCAAAATGCGGCTGCGCGGGCTGTGATGGGAGTTTCCTGATACTCCCATGTTACACCCTTCCTGCGCGAGCTGCATTGGTTGCTGATTGTCCTCCGGGTGAGATTCAAGGTGTTGGTGTTAACATTCAAAGTCCTTTATGATATGGGTCCAGGGTACTTGCAGGAGCATCTCCTGCCAATATCAAACACCAGTCACCCTGTGCGTGCGCACAGATGGGGATTCCTCAGGGTACCATCAGCTAGTCAATGTTGGCTGGCGGTGCCCCGGGGAAGGGCCTACTCTGTTGGGGCCCCCGCCTTGTGGAACCAGCTCCCTTTGGAGCTCCATTTGGCTCCTGATCTTTGCTCCTTCCGCTGCGATCTGAAGACCTGGTTGTTTGAGCAGGTCGGGCTGGACTGATCTCCGGGTTTTTTTTTTTTAATTATTTTAATTGGGTTTTAAGATTGGGCTTGTTGATTTAATTCTTTTTAAATATTTATTGTTTGTATTATTGTGTTTTAATTGTGAGCTGGTTTATTTATGCATATGTTAATTTAAACACTCATAAGAGAAGTAAGGCAAACTGAAATAAACTATTCTGACAACCTAACTTTGGATTTAATTGCTTTTTCTTGAACCTGCTCCTCCCACCAAACCTAAAGATTTGACATTGTTACAATTAACAGATCGATAAAATCAATCTTTATGTGTACTGTTAATAGGTTTGTTATAGCATTATTACAAAAACATATATTATGCAGAATTTTATCCAACTTAGAAGTAACAAGAGTTACAAATAAGTGAAATATTAACATTTGATAACAACTCCTTGTCAGCCCCATTTCAAATGTTTCATCATATGACAAGAAAAATATGGCAGCTCAAATTAGGACAGACTACAACCTGCTAATTAATATTTTCTTACCCTTCCAGCAATCAAACTCCTAACATAAGAATATGCAACATTAACTTCAGTTTTGTTAAGGTTCAATTTTCAAAATTTTATTTCATAATAAGAGATTGTTTGTGTTATGTATGCAGGTTTAAAGTCATTGGTTTAGTTTTAATTGTTCTTGTAAAAAGTAAGAAATGATTGGTTTAAAAAGTGCGGGAAAACCCTGCACTCTGATTGGCTGGCAACTGCGGCTGCTGGCTATAAGTAGCAGCCACAGCCCAGCCAAAGTGGGTTCATTCTGAGCTGTAGTCACTAATAAACAAAGAGCTTGAAGCACTCCGCGTCTGTCTCCTCATGCAAACTTAACACTGACGATGAGGGTGGGATCTCCCTGAAGAAGACGGCAACGCAGAACAGAAGGAGAGCAAGATGGCTGCACTGAACACCCCTCCAGCCCCGTTCGATCTGACGGCAGAAGACTGGGAGTCGTATGCAGATCATTTCCAAATGTATCTGGAGGGAAACGATCTTGCTGACATTTCCGAGAAGCGGAAGAGGGCGGTCTTTCTCATGCACTGTGGTCCGGCAGTTTTCAAGATGGCGAAGGCATTGGCGGGAGCTGCAGACGTGAAGGTAATGGAATGGCCTGACTTAGAAAAGTTGTTAAGAGCCCATTACGCGCCACAAGTATCGTGCCTCATTAAGAGACACGAGTTTTACCATCAGGATCAAGGGGAAAGCGAAAACGTAACGACTTCATGGCAAGTTTAAGAGACATTGGGGGTGCATGCGAATTTAACAATTTAGAAGAGGCCATGCATGATCGATTTGTTCTGGGCCTTAAAGACAAGGTGCTTCACAGCAAGTTATTACTAAAACCTAAGATCACGCTGAAGGAAGCAATAGAAGAGGCCTCTTCAGCAGAAGCTTCGAAGTCCTCAGCAGTGGCCATGAAGAAAATCAACAAGGCCACAAGCCATCCTGATGTGGAAAAGTCCACAACAACTCATTGTGAGCAAATAGATTCTGAGTCAGACTGTAGTGAGGTGGAGGAAGGAATTTATAGACTCAGAATGGAGTGGAAAAAGAAAGACCTGGGAAGAAAGAGGCAAGATTTCTACTACAGAGGTTATGGGGGAAGCCAGCCCTGCACTGAATGCAAGTTCCTAGATACCATCTGCCTCCGTTGTGAAAAAAGAGGACACCTAGCAAGAGTCTGCAAATCATCCAGAACTCCACCCAACAGAAGGAAGTTTCCTGACAAAGAATTCAAGCCCAACAACCTCAGTGAGAAAATGGGGGCAGCACAGAAGCAAAGGGAAGAATGAAACTCATCAGACAGTAACTATTGGTCATTCTTCTTCTATCAATAACAGAAAGTGCATGTCAAGGTACTAATTGAAGGAAGGCCTTGCCAAATGGAAGTGGACTCAGGCTCATATTTATCTATGGTGTCATGGGACACTATTCACAGACTACTCTCAAACATTCAGAAGAAGCATTTCAAGAAGCAAGCACTGACTCTTAAAGACTACCAAGGGAACAAGATTCCAGTAGTTGGAACAAGAGAATTCAACGTGAAGTTCAAAGGCCACACCAACGCTTGCCCCTGACCATCGTGGACAAGGATCGCCCAAGCTTGCTGGGACTTGAGTGGTTCAATCCACTAGGCATCGAGGTGACTGGCATCAATCACGTGAGCAACACTGAATGGGAGGATGCCTTGAAGTCTGAGTTTCCAGAGGTCTTCAGCGATGGATTGGGCAAGTATATGGGGACCCCTATCACTTTCAATCTAGATCCCAAGGTGCCACCAATTCGCTTAAAGCCCAGAAGGGTCCCACTTGCCTTAAAGGAAAAAAATGATGCACAATTAGATAAACTAATAGCTCAAGGAGTTTTAGAGCCTGACTTGTGATGCATCCCCTTTTGGAGTGGGGGGGGGGTTGAGCCACAGGCCTCCCAGCGGGAGGGAAGCGCCTATTGCATTTTACTCTCGCACCTTGACCAAAGCAGAAAGGAACTACAGCCAACTGGACAAGGAAGCCTTGGCAATTGTTGCAGCTGTCAAGAAATTCCATTAGTATTTATATGGGAGAACATTTACCATTGTCACAGATCACAAACCTCTGTTAGGCATTGTGGCAGGAGACAAACCTACCCACTATCCTGTCACCAAGAATGCTGAGGTGGACTGAATTTCTTGCTACTTATTCATACAAACTCATCTACAGGCCTGGCAAAGACATTGGGCATGCAGATGCTTTGAGTCGCTGCCCACTTCCTTCTCACACGGAGGACTTTGCTCCTGAGACTTACACCTTTTTCCTAGAAACTGTTGCCAAGCTTCTAGTACACGCTGCTGAAATTGCCAGAGAGACTGCCAAAGACACTTTATTGGCTCCTGTTATAGGCTGGATTAAGAAAGGTTGGCCTCTTCAAGATCTACCTCACCTTGCCCAACCTTTTAAATCCAGGCAAACTGAATTATCTGTATTAAGAGGATGTATTTTGTGGGGTAACAGGGTGGTTATTCCTGCAAAACTGCAAAAAGAGGTTTTGGAAATGTTACATGAGGGTCATCCTGGTATTGTAAGGATGAAGGGATTGGCCAGGAGTTATGTATGGTGGCCAGGTATTGACAAAATGGTTGAAAACTGGGTTGCATCTTGTCCCAACTGTCAGGTAGTCAGGCCTGCCCCACCTCTCGTCCCCAAACAGGAATGGGAATGTCCTAGGGGCCCATGGTCCAGGATTCACATTGATTTTGCTGGCCCTACCAGAGGGCACACTTTCCTTATTACAGTAGATGCACATTCCAAATCGTTAGAGGTCATCCCTATGGCATCCACCACAACTGATGCTGTCATCAAACAGCTTAAAAAGCTTTTGTAACTCACAGGTTACCTGATGTACTCGTTTCTGACAATGGTCCTCAATTTACATCCAACCTTTTTGAATCATATCTAGCACAGCAGGGTATCAGACATGCCCTGACAGCCCTGGGCATCCTTCGCTAACGCCGGGCTGAATGTATGGTACGATTTACCAAGGAAAAACTTCAGCAATTGGGTCCAGGGGATATCACTGGGAGAGTTGAAAAACTTCTCAGTGTCCAGCATATCACTCCTAACCCATTAACTAACTTATCCCCAGCAGAGTTGTTGATGGGTAGGAAACTCAGGTCTCCCCTTGACCGCCTTCATCCCACTTACGCACCCAACGCACCACTTGATTCCACTAGCAAAGTTTGCACATTCACTGTGGGTGATTCTGTTTATGCTAAGAACCTTATGGGTGAACCTTTATGGATTCCTGCTGAGATAACCCAAATCACAGGCCCTCGATCTTACAGGGTACAAACAGAGGATGGTGTCCTCTGGAGCAGGCACATTGATCAGCTTGGATCCAGATTACCTCAGGAACATCACAATTGTTCCTCTCTAATTCCCATACCTACTGCCTCTTCTAGGTGGGAAGGGGAGGATCATGAGTGTAATGAACAAGCAAGAATCAACCCCATGTGTAACGAGCTAACACGACAGGAACCATCCCAAAACCTGTCACATACCAACAACCATTTTCACAAATGGAAGATTGCACATCATTACCTGATTTAGGTGCTGACATTGGGTTGGAGATGGATTGGGAGAAGAGACCAGGTTGTAGTAACCAAACAGGTTCTACCATTACTACAAGTCCTAGTAAGGAAATGTCAGCAGACACATTTCCTCCTCACAAGGTGAGAACCTTAAACATCTGAACCACGTAGGTCTCAAGTACACGTAAGAGCCCCACCTATTTAAAAGAATACATTAGATAGGCTGGGGTTTGAGTTGGACTGAACCTAGTGGGGAGGAGTGTTATGTATGCAGGTTTAAAGTCATTGGTTTAGTTTGAACTGTTCTTGTAAAATGTCAGAAATGATTGGTTTAAAAAGTGCGGGAAAACCCTGCACTCTGATTGGCTGGCAACTGCGGCTGCTGGCTATAAGTAGCAGCCGCAGCCCAGCCAAAGTGGGTTCGTTCTGAGCTGTAGTCACTAATAAACAAAGAGCTTGAAGCACTCCGCATCTGTCTCTTCATGCAAACTTAACAGTTTTAATATTAAAATGGAAGGATTACAAGACTCTGCATATCACTTTTATTATATTTATCTGTAGCAAACTTCAGTTACCATGCTAGTGTAACTGTTCATTTATTTATTTATTTCCTGCCTTCATTATTTTAAAAATAACATATCCAACTCACCTTCTTCCTCCTATTTTGCCTGCAACAACTACATTGTGATGTGAGTTGGGCTGAGTGTTAGTGACTGAGCCAAGATTATCCAGCTGCTTTTCATGGCTAAAGTGGACCAGAATTCATGTTTCCTTCTTTCTAGCCTGGTGCCCGAACCAGTAGACCAAAGTGGCTTTATTAAGGATAAATTTCTCAACTATACTGCATTAATTTAATACAGACACTATAGTCTTTGAAACCAAACCAAATTAAATTGAAGACTTCCTTTCTAAATTCACTTTGAAAGTTGGTCACATAGAAATAATTATTTCATATAACTTGATTTACTGTATTTGTAAATTCATTCCAAGTTGTAATGGACCATCCTGAAATGATCGATTATCATTAATTTTAAAGTTTAAACTTCCTAAATTATATGATTTTTTACAGATATAGCTAAAATGTGTATGACAAAAGAATAAATGTATTAAATGATTGGTTTTAATACACTACTCAATTATCCATTTATTTTATTCTGAAAGTTTTACAATTATTTTGTAATATAATAACTCAGGAACACATCATTTTAATGAGGTATAAAACTCTGATTAATGAATCATAGTATCTCTCAGTGTATAACAGAGGAACTAGGATGAGGCATTAGAGACTTAAATCTAAATTGTGGTTTTATTCTGAATGCATCCAAGCAAAGAGAAAAATTTGTTACCACACACAGGCAATAGAAAGACAACCCCACTGGATCGCTCACTTCACAAATTTTATTACTGAACAAAAGGCATTATAAGCATGCCCTTTTAACAAAAAGAAGAAGAGAATGAGAAAGGGACCGATAGAAATTGATAATGGCGATGAAATGAAAATTCTGGCAATAAATGATGCTTAATTCATATCATAGGATCTAAATTCACATTCTTGCATTTTACTAGGAAAAGAAGAGAGTGTTGTGCGCTTTATGCTCCAAAAAGAGTTGAAAATGTAGGAGGCATATTATACACAGATAACGTAGAATATGTATTCTGAATTATTCTACCATATTAACTAAAGAGGTTTCCTACCTTTTTACAGCTTTTAATATTTCAAACACGGTATCCTTCTGGATCTTCTCAGACATTGGCATGGGCACATAGTGTTGCCTGGTTCACTTCCTTTGTCCAGGATTAGGTTCAGTCAATGGTAGTTGGGAAGAAGAAATCACACTTTAGGTCCCTATTATTTAGGGTACCACAGGATTTGGTACTCTTCCTTTTCCTATTTAATGTCTGCATGAGGCCACTGGGTAAGGTCATCTGTCACCGTGGGGTGAGGTATCATCAGTTGCTGATACCCAATTATACATGAAAGCATTTCCAATAGAAAAACTATTACTATCATTTACAATTTTTCAGTTTGCTCTAACATAAAATATTTGCAGCTTTCTGAAATTATTTATTAATTTCTCTGTGTGTGAATCTTCCTTTCCCTATATGTAATGAGGGAGGCAGAGAGAAAAGGAGAGATAAAGAGAGTGGAGAGGGATGATTGGATAATTATGTTCACAATTTCATCTTCCTGTCCCACATCAACTTAAAACAACATTCATTTTTTTAAAAAAATCTAAAATCTAACTTTTATTAATAAACTGTGAGCATTCAGTACTAAAGAGATAAACAGCTTTTCACATCAGGGGATAGAACACCTAAAATAATTAAATAAGGACATTTCTAAAAGAATAAGGACATTTCTACAAGATAGCAATATACTCTTTCTAAAACTTTAATCAGGCATTCTGGAAAAATGGTAAGCTCTTTCTCTGATTCCATATCACCACTGCAATGTGTTTTTGAAACATATTTTGCTTTCTGAAAAATAAGCTATTTTTTGTTGTGATTGTTGCATCACATTGTGGTTATACTTGATAGTAGTCTACTATGAAGACTACTTGAAAGAATCACCATGTTTGTAGGCCATATTGAGGAGGCAAAAGTAATAGCAATAGCACTTAGACATATATACTGCTTTACAGTACTTTACATCTCTCTATAAGCAGTTTACAGAATCAACATATTGCCCCCAACAACAATTGAGTCCTCATTTTACCAATCTTGGAAGGATTGAACCACTGGTTCAAGGTTGACTCCAACTGCCAAACTGGTTGAGTACATGGGAGTAATATTACACAAACAGATGGACCTAAAACCACTTTTTCCTAAATTCTCTTAGATTAAGAAAGAAAAGTAAAGAAAGAAAAACAGTGAAAAGTTGCATAAAAAGAAAAAAGTATAAAGAAATGACTTCTGATTTTCTTTTACAACAGTTATAGGTATAAATTTAAATTAAATTCTTACTCTATCATTACAATAGAAGTTTCATTTTTTCTATCAACTTTTATTTCATACCCATAGCCTTCATACCCATGACCTTAATTTCATTGTGTAAAATGTCAAAATGCAGTTTCAACTGGCATTATACTTAGTGCCTTATCTCTAATCAAGGGTGTCAGTTTAGATATCTGCAAATTCCATCATTTTTTTTAAAATTACATTTATATGCCGCCCTTCTCCGAAGACTCAGGGTGGCTTACAATTTTTGGAGCACAACCCAATGCGCTCAGCAATAGCCTTCATTCCATTGTATATGCCTGCTTATTACTAATTTTTACAAGGTCAGCTAATTGCCCCCAACAATCTTGGGTCCTCAATTTACCTACCCCGAGAGGATGGAAGGCTGAGTCAACCTTGAGCCTGGTGGGATTCGAGCCTACAGTAATTGTAGACAGCTGGATCTTAAGAGCAAGCATTTAACAGCCTGAGCCACCAAAGCTCATTTTTGTTTTTCTATTCTTTGTCTTAAATATTACTTTGTGCTATTTTTTATTTTTTCCTGTTCAAAAGTCTAATTAAGTTAGTACTAAATTATACAGATATTTATGTATGTTTATGTTCTTTTACAGCTAGGACTTCTGACCAGATGCTGAAATAAAAGTGTATTTTTGGTCTGGGATAAGTAACAGCTTCTCTCCGTCCCCATTTTTATCTGTCTTTTAAAATGGTTCTTCTTAACAAAAATAAGATTGAATCTCCATGCAATTTTTAACTACAGTGCTTTCTAACAACTGTATATTCTTTATCATTTCAAGCTACTGATGTGGAGTAGACAAAGTAACATATAGGAATTCACCGGAATTCAGTTAAGGTGTACTTTCCTTAAGCATTGTTAGAATTTGTGCCATATAGCACCATCTAATTTTGTGGCATCGCTGACAAGAAAAATAGATTTCCTGCCTTTTAAATATATTTCAAAATGAAAGGTAAGCTTGGCTCAAGAGGATATAGATGGAAAAATGCATGCAAGTCCTAGTTATTATAACAACCATCTCTTAACAGTACTCTTCAAATTTTAAAGGAAAAATTATGCTAGATAAGGACATATCAGTGTCTTCCAATGTTCATTAAAATCAATACATTGTTCAGCATATCAACTAAGGCAGCATGAACTATACAGTTTATTGCACAATGATAGCCTTTGAAGTATAGACAGCACATAACCAGCAGTCTGCAATTGGAAATTTCATTCTCAAATGGTTGAAATCAGGGTGGGATTCAAAGTTCTTAACAACCAGTTCTGTGGGCATGGCCTAATTTGTGGGCGTGGCTTGGTGGTCATGTGACTGGGTGGGTGTGGCTTGCTGACTGGGCATGGTTTGGTGGTCATGTGACTAGATGGGTGTGGCTAGGTGACCATGTGACTAGCAAACCAAATATAAGTGGTCCTCACTTAATGGCCAGTTGCTTAGCAAGTGTTCTAATTTACGACTGACCTCCCTAGAGCTACTTGACCTGTTTTTGGTATTTTGACAGCCATGTGCACATGCACGCACGCACACACACACTTATGATCAGTTACAACATCCCACACAGTCTTGTGACTGAGGTTTTCCGTGTCTTTTGCCAGTTTCCAACAATTTCTTCTGGTTTCCAGTTAAAAATGCCCGTTGAGGAAAATAGACTTGTTTAACAACCACAGTGTTTGCTTAATGACCACAAGGTTCACTTAATGACCATGGTGTTTGCCTAACCCGGGGTCTGCAACATTAAACACTCAAAGAGCCATTTTTCTATTTTCTTTTAAACAGGTATCTCTCTCTCTTTTCCTCCCTCTTTCTCATCTTTTTCTTTCTCCCTTTTTCTTTCTCTCTCTTCTCTCTCTTTCCCTCCCTCCCTCTCTCTCTCTCTCTCTCTCTTTCCCTCTTCTATATTTGTGCCTGTGTTGTCTCTCTCTTCCCCCCTTTCTCTCTGTCTCGTCTCTCCCTTTCCCCCCCCCCTTGTGTCTCTCTTGGTCTCTCTTTCCCCCCTCCCTCTTCTGTCTGTCTGTCTCTCTGTCCATCCCTGGGGGGATATAAGTCACGTTTTTTCAGTGCTGTTGTAACTTTAAATGGAGGCTAAACAAATAGTTGTAAGTCAAAGAGTATCTGTGACTTTAACCTTCCAATTAGCATCTAACTAAATTTCAGCTGCATCTCTGCACCAAGCACATAAGATAGTTTCCTTATTCCCAAAATGCAGGAAAATAACCCAGGCTCACAAGAAGTTGTATTTCTGATGTTTTTCAAGCTTAGCAACTTTAAGAGATGTGGACTTCAATTCCCAGAATTTCCCAGGCAGCATGAGACCTGATCATTTGATTACTCCCAAGTCAGTAACATGAAAGAATTACCAACTTTAAAGATACTGAACATTGTATCTCTGTATGAATTGATTTAGTAAGATCCCATACTTACCACGCTCCTGTCTCTGCTTGGACAAAACTATCATGGCACTTCTACTGGATTCCCCCTTGTACCAAAGCTCTGATTTAATTTGCCTCCTCCTCCTCCTCCTCCTCCTCCTCCTCCTCCTCCTCCTCCTTCTCCCTAAATGCATGAATTGACCCCAAATGGATCATGATACCTGTTTTCTACTGGTGGATTAATCTATAAAATGTAATATAAACTGCCCCTTCATCTCAAGGACACAGCTTTAAAGATATTAAAGTCCAACCCCAAGGGATACTTGCTCCAGGCTACTTTAAAATGCTTTAAAGCCCACTCCAGCTCCAACAATGCTTCTTGGAACTTCTCCATGTAGCACTGAGCTTCTTGGCTTTTATTTTGAAATCCAGCACTCTTGGGCTTCAGCACTGGATTTTAAAAGGCAAGCAGCTACTCAGTGCTATAAGAAGTGCAGGGAAGCCAATGAATTGGTCAATTAAATAATACTTTTAAAATACTTTCTCTCCCAGCAATCTGGGCTGAAGCAGAATTAAACCATATCTGCCCCTTTGTTTTCTGAATGGATTTTATAGGAAGGAGGCTTAAATTCACACGCACACACGCCAACCACTTCCCACTCGATCTACCTCATTTAGGAAGCATGGAGGAGGTAGTCAGCAACAGCAAAACTCAATATCTTCCAAATAGGATAGGAGGAGGGGGGAGAGAAAGGGATTCTTGCTCCAGGCTTAAAGCCTGGCAGCTCCAGCAACATATCTCCAGCCTCATCAGAGGCAAGTAGCCGGGAGGGGAAGGGGCAGGGCCAGCCAGGGGCATGATTTGCCAGTTCTCCGAACTGAGCAAAATCATAACATCCGGTTCTATAGAACCAGTGGGAACTGGTAGAATCCCACCCCTGGTTGAAATCCTCTTGAACTATTTTGTAATGATCTCTGTGCTGCACAGACAACCCTTCCAATGAAAGCTCTGTTGGGACTTTTTGAAAATGAAAACTATTGGTTATTCATCTTGTACTTAATCAAGAGTTTAATTTTCACTAAGATTAGGAAAAGTGAGATTTTACATTGCCTTTCTTCTGTCCAGAAAAAAAAAACCTTTTTCTGAATTAGCTTCTTTAATTGCAGAGATCTGGAACTTAAGAGTCTATTTTTTTACCTAATGCTTTGGAAGGAATTTGTTTATTTATCCTCTGCCCTCTATTGCTAAGACATTCAAGATTTGGGCTGACTCTTAAAATGTCAGAAGAATAATCACTATGGAGCATCACTAAATCTCTGAGTCTTAAACCAGCAGTAAGATAAACAATACTTTTCTGTTGTCTTTTTCACTACTTCTATCAGAGAGTACCATTAACACTGAAATTCAATAGTAGAGAACATTGTGATTAATGTATTTGTTAACATGTCTTTTTTTAGTGTAAACTATTTTTTTCTTTCATGACAGTGACACAAGTGTTAATAATGGCTTTAATATCTTTTCTCTGCTAATTCTCCTAAACATGTTCTTGATGGAGATATATTTTTACTTTGTTTTTGGCTTATATTCCATTTCATTCTCAGACTTATTATCATGTGTGGCAGTTGAATATGGAAAGCCGGCAATGAGGACTTTTTAATAAAATGGGATAAAACAAATAGGAAAGAATTACATTGGAAAACATTGATGATGTTTTAATTTTTTAATGACTGTTTATGTTCAAAAGCATGCAGATGATAGAAGTATTAGTAATTAATAATTAATTTTTATTTATTTTTTGAAGACAAACATAGACAAACAAATACATAAAGAACATAAAACATCTTTTTTTGAGAACAGTGTGCTCTCGGTTGTCACTTTTCCATACAGACATAAATTCAATTACATATTCATCTTCTGTATTCTAATCCCTATCTTATATCCATTTTCACAATTTTTTCCATAGCTTTTCCATTTCTCTACTTTCTATAATCTTATTTTTAATTATTCCATTCTTTTCTAATTTCAATTACATTTCTTTTTCTAGTTTTCCATATCTTTCCATTTAATATTTTAACACTTTCATCTGTTCTGTTTATAATTTCATACTCTTTTTCCTTATACATATTTTGGCCTATAGTTGCTAAAGCTGTAGTTATACCACCTTTATATCTTTTAACTATTATCTATTAAATTATTACTCTACACTTAAAGTACACCTTCACAAATATAACATTCATTTTCTAATATAACTATCAACCAAATTCTGCTTGGTACATTCCCTTACAAATACACATTAAATTCTTTAATAAGAAACAAAAAAAGAAGATATACATATATATAAAATACATATTTCTATTTCAAATTCAGCTCCACCTTTAATATTAATATCCATCTTATTAACAAATAACATCAATTATCATTCATTTGGGTCATCTCTATTTCATATTAACTTATTACTATATTTTAAAAAACAGCATTAAAACCTTTCATGTTTCTTTTAAATTTTTAAATCATTAAAAACCTTATTCTCTTATCTTTACATCATTTAATTACTAAGAGAGAATATTCCATTACATCTAACACATTTTCTAATAATATAGCAATATTATCTCATGTACCCTTGCAGAATTTTCTTTTTAAATTAAACTTCTAACCATTGTCTCTGTGTCTCTTAAATAAATTAATCCCTTTAATCCATGTACGCTTTTCCTGTCTCTATCTTGTTCCAATCCTTTATAGCTTCTTTTCTTTCCACCCCTCCTCTTCTTTCCCCTCTCTTTTTGTTCCCTTTTCTGTCCAAATGCTTCTTTCTAGCATTATAATTACTTTTCAAATTGCACTTTTTTGGGTTGTTGCTTCAGATCTTAACTTTTTAACTCCCTTTCCCCCCCTTCTTCTTTTTTACCACGCTTAAAACTGCTTGGTCATTGAAGATGGCTTCTTCTTCTTCATCCCGACCTTCTTGTTCAGCAAATGTTTCTCCATTTGCATCAATTGAAATGAGGGGCAAAAAGTCTCTCCTTTCATTTGTGCTTCTTTGTTATGTTCTGTAAGTATCATTTTTAGTTATTCAAGGAGTGATGGCATTTTGAAGTTTTTTGTTTTTTAAACAACCCCCTATTAATTTTAGTCCATTTCACTAGGATCCACTGCCAAAATTCCAGGAATCATACTATAGTCTATAGTTGTTTCTTGCTTCTTTTCTCACTTTCTCTTTTGAGGGGCTTTGTTATCTTGTAACAGGATTGCAGCTAAGATGTATCCTTCTCAAGTCTCATTAGAATTCACTCTCCATACTTTTTAGCTCCAGGTGGTATCCTCCATTTTTCCAGATTCCACCCCCTTTTTGTTTTCCTCCTCTGCTTTCTTTCTTTTTAAAAGGCTTTTTGGTTATTCAAGAATCTTTATCCCTTTGACATTTTATTTTCAGCTAAGAGTAGCCTATTGATGTCAAAGAGGATTAATAACAATTCTTATTCAAATTTCTTCTTCTTAACGTTTAAGGCTATTAGAACTGTCAATTTTAAAGAGGAAGAAAAAACAATTCATTTTTCTTTCACTTTCCTTTTTCCACTTTAAAAAGTCATTTTTAGGGATAGTATTATTCTTTGTTACTTAAATTCTAGGTACCTTAAATGGGTATTTTCTCTGTTCAGCCCAGTCAGTCAAACTTTCTCTTTCCAACTTCCTCCTGCATGATCTTTTCCGGTCGGGTTCTTCTTTGAGGTGGCCATTTCTGACCACCGCTGCAGCCACCTTCAGGAAAGGGAGTAAAAACCAGCTGGGGAGATGAGATGCGGCTCTCTTCGACCCTGCTAGCGGTCTCCCCCCTCTTCACCACCTCTACGGGGTGGCTTAGCCCCGAAAGAACGAGCAAAATTATAAACTGTCCATAATAATTGCACTGTTAGTATGTACTGCAACATATCAGATGTAATGATAAAAATAAAAAAGTTCTAAGATTGTACCACTCTATTAATGTCACCACTGTTTACTTATAAAATTGAAGACATTATGTCAGTGGTAGGATTCAAATAATTTAACAACTGGTTTTCTGCCCTAATGTCTGGCTGGGTAGGAGTGGTTGGGTGGTCATGTGACTGGATGGGCATGGCCAAGTCAATGTCACTCATTACACCAGCCCTGCCTCCCAGCTGCAAAGGCAGAGGTGGGATTCAGCCAATTTGGACCGGTTCGGGCTAATTCCACCACTGGCTGGCCCCACCCATTTTTTGGCCCATTATGAAGTCCACAAGTTTTAAAGTTGTCAAGGTTGGATACCCGTAAGCTAGATGTTCTGATAGTGTTTTTCAAATTTGGCAATTTTAAAGATATGTAGACTTCAACTTCCAGAATCCTGTCCAGGCAATTCTGGAAGTCCACACATTTTAGGATTGCAAATTTGAAAAACCCTATCAAAAATGGGCAAATTACGATTCTTTTTAGGGATCTCTGCTTTGGTTTCCTTTAAAAAAAATATTACAGATTATCCTGTGCAGCATATCTATGAAGGAAGACTATAATAGAAACATGCTTTATGCATAAACATATAGAAAGGCATCTAAGGATCATTGATCTCCCTACCTTCATGGACCATAATTTATGAAAAGAAGTTTACAATGATCTCAACAGAAGTTTTCCTCAATTCTGTTTTGCCTGAATATATAATATCTATGTTCTTCATTGAACTGTGATCATTCAGGACCTAAAAATAGACACAAAGTTCTCTCAATCACAAGAATTGTCCTCCATTCTCTTCATTTATAGTATGGGAGCCTAAAAATAGACACAAAGTTCTCCCAATCATAAAACTCTCCTCCTTGTCTTTATTTATGTTCTGAAATAGTCAGATAATGAGGAAAAGCTGACCAGGAGAGATACATGGACAGACATTATTATCGATCTGATTTATCCTAGAACTGTTATCACTGGAAAAAGGGACTTGTTACTGATGCTTAAGATTCCTTCCCATCCCCACCCCATTACTTTTTGGGGGGTTTCTTGGTTTTCCTCCCTTCTTTCCTTGATCTCTTTTTAAAGACTCTGCTTGTCCAAACTAAATGTGCTAGAGACAGATGTGTGTTTTAAAGCACAATCTGTTTTGCAAAGGGATGTACTGATATGAGGAAAGGTCCAAGTTGGTGGAAGGATTTTTGACCCTCTTTCAAGCTTATTTTATCAGAATTGGTTCTAAAACTGGACATAAAGTTTATTAGTACAGAAATTGTAATTAGACAAAGAAGGAAGCAGGGGCTTTAGGAATACAACATTATGGCAATTCAAGTTTTTGATGAAATTTTCTTGTTTTCTTTCTTTTAATATCTTGGCTTTAAATCAACCCAAAGATATTACATTTGTTCAACATAATCTATATATGGGGTATGGGAACTTATATCCATTTTTTCACAAAGTTTTGCTATAGTCCAGGTGTTACTGTGCTTAGTAGTGTGATTTTATACTATTTCATATGGTTGTGTAATAATCCAAATTCAGAAGGGGGAATATGCTTTGGGATAAAGTCTCACTTTGTGTTTGCCAGCAAATGTTTAAAAGATTTGTGCAGCGTGATAGGAAAAAGCACAAAGAATGTGAGGTATTGAGAGGTCTGAAGTTACGAATTCCTCTTCCCTTTTAAATCCAGATTGTTGTACAGTTACAAAATGGGTAATTTTTCAGCTTGTTTTTTGGATGTTTTTGGGCCATTTTTGAGATGTTATCGGGCAATATTTGACCTGTTTTCCAGGAATTTTCAGGCTGTTTTGGGGGCCATTTTTTCCCCATAATGGCTGAAAACAGCCTGGAAAACAGCCTGGAAAATGGGGGCATCCAGTGGAAGGATTATCCTACACATAATTTTAACAATTGGTTCACCCAAACAAGTCTGAACTGGCTGAACCCCATCTCTGCCTCATGTCATTAAGAATATTGCTGTCCTTAGGGATTACAAATTCAAAGATACACATACATGCTTCATTCTCAATTTCCCCCCTTTCCAATTTTGCACCTCTATTGACTAAGATTTTTTTCAATTTGTCAGAATTCACTTCTTTAAGTAGAGCATTGGAATTTATGCATGAAAAAGTTTATTACCTCCTTACACATTCAAAAATATGATTTTATCAGAAATTGACAAAAAGAAATTGATGAAGTGTATCTTTTTCAGATATCTGCTACTTAGAACTGTTTATTCCAATGTAATAGTTGAATATGTGCACCTAATTAAGCAAGAATTTGTATTAGGCACTAGGTTATATTCTATTTTGCTTTTCCCTTTGTGGGAATCCCTATATAAAGTAGCACGAATCTTGTCATCTTCAATTCTAAAATCTTGACATGGTCTCATCACCACTTTGTATAAACAATGTTCCTTAAACTTGTTTCATGCTTGGCAACAATAGATAAAGCTTTCCAAGGAGAAGTTATGATTATCTTCTTTGGTCTTGTCAAAAGCAAAAGAGACAAAACAAGATGTGAATAATGGTTCTTCAGAGCCTATATAAGTTAGTCAGATTTCTCTTCCTCCCCCTTTTCCCCCCTCATGTAATGGAACTTTGATGCAGAATTACCTAGGAGAATGCAGTATAGTTGCTAATTTTGAAGGTCACATCTTTAGATTTCCCTTACTGATATAAAGGACATAAATGTATTCTTATGTTATTGAAATTTTATTCTTGGATTATGCTATATTCTTTATTATTCCTAAAAGAATAATATTACTCCTAAAAGAATTCCTATGCATTCTTTAATTATTGACTCATGTTACTGCATCATTTTCTTATGCTGTCTTGCAATACTGGTGTGGTCATTGCTTCTGAATCCAAAATAAACTGTGACCTGATCCTGCTGATCTGGGGACATATTACCAGTCAGGTAGCTTTGTATAGCTACACAATTGTAATCTGCTCATGATTAGTTGTTATTTTTTAAAAAGTTAGAATTTGGTGTTCTGCTGTCAGTTCTACAGTTGATAGTATCTCCTTTCCTTGCCAGTATATTTTCTCATGATTGAATCAGGTGGCTCAGGCTGTTAATTGCCTGCTCTTTAGATCCAGCTGCCTACAACTGCTGTAGGCTCGAATCCCACCAGGCTCAAGGTTGACTCAGCCTTCCATCCTCTCGGGGTAGGTAAATTGAGGACCCAAGATTGTTGGGGGCAATTAGCTGACCTTGTAAAAATGCCACTTAGTAATAAGCAGTCATATACAATGGAATGAAGGCTATTGCTGAACACACTGGGTTGCATCCCAAAAATTGTAAGCCGCCCTGAGTCTCCGGAGAAGGGCGGCATATAAATGTAATTAAAAAAAAAAAAAGTCTAGGGCATTACTTAGAAGTCTTCAGAAAATGTAAACCAATTCAGTGATGGTCTTGTAGTCACCAGTATGTTAATTTTCAAATGCTTTACTACTCCGCAGTTTCTTACTATTTATTTCCTATAATCTTTGTTAAAAATAATAAAACTGGAAAACCAGCTACAGAAAACATTAACATTTTCAACAGTCTTAACCAAAACACAGTATGAAGTATATATAATGTTATATGTTACTTTGACAACATGGAGGAGGAGAGGGAGAGAGGAAGGGAAGGAAAGAAGGAAGTGTTAGAGTTTGCAAAAGGACGGAAGGAAGACATTTTTCTTTTGTATTAGCTTTTGTTAACATATGAGCTCAGAATAAATAATACTGTGCTCAGCTCAGAATAAATAATATTGTGTATAGCATGTAATATGTAGACCATAGGATAAAAGGATAAAAGGCATTATTTTGTAATGGGAAGAAAAGTCATGATACAGAGTATTTATGTTCATCTCAAGTATTAAATTTATAAAGCATGAAAACTACTACAGAATTACAGTCTTCCATTATTTACTACCTTTTAAAATTCAATAAAGTACACAGATGTTAAGTTAAAATATGACAGAATGGGAAGGCTATAGAAACCAAGAAAATAATGGCTAGAAAATTCCCATTATTTTTATTGATAAGTAGAAGCTGTACTCATCCCCAATTTTTTTCTATAGCTGCTTCCTAAAACTATCCAACAATTTCCTCATAGATAGGCAATACTTTGTGAAAAAATATAATAAAAATTGATTAGGTATAGACATTATGGAAAATTGTCACAGTTCAATAGAAGAAAGCACTTATTGACCTCCCACGTTGCCATTTCCAAAAGAAAAGTGCTCAAACAGAGTGCAACTTGTGTATTGTATTACTGCATCCTAGAAAATAAATCAGATTACAAGAATCCATTATTGAAGGGTAAGATTGCATTTGTCCAACAGTCTGATAAGGTCAGAAATGTAGGACTCCTGCTACTTATGATTATCAATGATAGCCTCTAGGCGCTTCTTAATGAAACCATTACTGCTGGTAAAATAGTAAAAATTCCAAGCTGTTAAAATGTGCAAGCAGAACAAAAACAACATCTATTCAGTGCTTGGTCTATATGAATATCCACATTCATTTAAAAAAGAAAATTAAATAATTTTTCACATAGCATGGTTTCTTGTAAAATTCATAGGGTAAATATATGATCCTACAGTGCTTATTATTATACTGAAGAGCAAATGTTTCTTCCAATCTGAATACCTCGTAACAGTAATTTTGCTGTTACAATTTTGCTGATATGTATTTTTGTTAATTAAAAATGGATCTTCTCTCAACAAATATTATGGTATTAACACATTAAAATGTATCAAGTGATAAATATTTTTAACTTACGATTTTCCTAAATAAGATGAAAATCAACCTTTATTAAATAAACTATTATTAATATTATATTAGCATATTATGCTATACAAATCTGTATCATTAAGACAAACTGTGAACTATTTCAAATTTACTGTCAGAAAAATTATATTATATTTTTAAATATGTAAAATTGAGACTAGATGACAGCCCTCACACATTTTGTCCAGGATGGCCAATATAAATGATTTGGTATTTTGTTGCTATTGTTGTTTAAATCTACTTTTTAACTCAAATGAGAGTTTAAATTGAACATATTGCAAATATGTAATATGAATGTAATTACAATTATATTTGCTAATGTTGATATTTTATTTTTATTCTTATTATTCTTAAAATAAAGGAATAACAAAGAACCATGTAAATATATTCAAGAAATTATATGGAAGAGTCAAAAAAGAAGATAGTTTAGCCATTATTTATTTATTTGATGAGAATTAATTATAAGAATTTTACAAAAGAGATGTAAATATATACACACCATCCGTGTAATTATATGTAAAACTTCTACAGAAATACAGCAGTTGTCTCATAACTGGATGTCCAATTCAACTATTCAGCTGATCGCCTTTGGTGTTGCTTCATGCAGATTTTCTAGAGAAACTAATGTTGGGGCAATCTTCCACAATATGTTTAATAAATTATTTATTTATTTATTTATTTATTTATTTATTTATTGTTTGAACTTGTATGCCGCCCCATCTCTGAAGACTCGGGCTCACAACTAAAAACGACAATAAATAATTAAAAAAGAATTAAACTTGTGATATCTAATTAAATTAGATATCACAATGGCAACAGGGGAAATATTTCCATCCCTACTGGTACACGGCAGTGTCACTTCTTCCAGCATACATCCAATTCTGTTCAATTTTGTCCAAACAGAGAGAGGCAACTTAAAACCAGGTGGTATGGTAAAGGGATCACTAATAGCAATAATTTTTCCTCCAAAACTTTTCTTTGCTTTTCACTGTCTTTCTACCCTCTAATATAAATTATAAATTAATATAAATTAATTTATAGACTTTCTAGTTTAATAAATGGCAATTTTCTAGGAATATGTATAGCAAATGATATATAATTTCACCTATCTGTTTACTTGCCTATCTGATTTTGTATTAAGAATAAAAGTGAAAAATTTCTATCTTTTTCAGTTCTTCACATATGCTTCTTTAGACCTTTATATTAGCTAATTTTCTTCATCACATGCATTCTTAAACTGTGAATTGAAATCCATTTCTGATTATTTTCAGATTCAGTGCTCTGTGTCTCCAGGGTATATGTAACTCTAAGTAATGTAATTTTAATTGAACATAATTCTTATTCAATAAGCAACAACATTCATAAAACATTGTTAATTGAAATTATCCTTTTGCTATCCCATGGTGAAGCAATAATACACATGGATATACAGTATAAGTAAACAAGAAGTGTGAAAGCATAAAAAGCACAGATGCTTTCTAATGCTGTTTACCTACCATAGATTCTAGTGTCATAGTCAATATGCTTCTGTGGTTGACGAGATATGAGTGATGGATCCTGGATCAATATACTACCATATATTTTCCAGAGAGATTGCAATTACTAGCCTGGAGAGCACTCTAGTACAATTTCAATATTGGCAATAAGCTAAATGTCTCTATTCTGATTCATGTTATCATAGATATGAATTAGAACATTTTTAAGACAGCTTAATAAGTGAATAGATATTTCAACTATAATATTATGGAACTGTAAAATTAATTGTATTAGAAACATCATATAACTAAGACAGTCAATTAAAAAAACAACTTTGTGACCACAATATTTATATTAGTTAAATAAAAGTATTAGAAATCTCAGACAAACTAGGACTAGTTTGTGGAAAACTGAGCACAACTTGTAGGCATTTATGGCATTTATATCTTTCTGTGATTATGCATAGTGCGATAAGATACATATATGCACAACTTCTGAAGACTATTCTTTCATAAATGCTCCAAGAAGTAAAATACATGAGGTTGAACATTAATGATGTAACCAGTTGCTTTTAATGGTTGTTTTGTGTTGTTCTAATGAAACAAGCTAACAACCTTGAAGGAGAGCCATGATGTATTTCTTATTTTTATATTCCTTAAACTAATTTGAATAGAATGTAATGATTTTATTGATATTGTTAAAAATATATAGATAATATTTAAGTAAAATAGACCTTCATTAAATAATTATGACATTTTGTATAGAATTTGTCATATAGCTAATCCTCAACTTATGACTACAAATGAGCCCAACATTTCTGTTGCTAAGCAAGAGATATGTTAAGTGAGTTTTGCACCATTTTACAACCTTTCTTGCCACAATTGTTAAGTGAATCTCTGCAGTTATTAGGTTCATCCCTTGGTTGTTAAGTAAATCTGGCTTCCCCATTGACTTTGCCAGGGAAAGGGGACACTGCACCCATCATGAATTTGATACAGTTGCTAAGCTTCCAAATTTTAGTCATCTGATCACCCAGATGATACAACTGTCATAAGCGAAAAACTGTCATTGGTCACTTTCTGCAATACCATTGTAACTCCCACATGTTTAAATATCACTGATTCAAAGAAAAATGCATTTTAAGCTTCAAGTATTTGAAATAGCAAATCAGAGCAATTAAGAGAAAAAAATTTATATTGATTTAGGCATCAGAGAAAATGTGAATTATCAGCTCACAGTGCAATTATTTATCAAAGAATACTGAGGAACTCTTTTAATTTTCCTGAAAGGTTTTTTAATAAAATAATAATATCTAGATGAACTAGGCTAAAAGGTAAAATGTACAAGAACACAACTCTTGAGGAGAGTATATATTTAAGAACATGAGAGTAATACAGGATTTTCCAATAGACTTTGAAAATGGGGACACCTTTAAAAGCTTCACCTGCAAATCTGAGAATCCCAAAAAATTTATAATGGAAGAATAGCTTCCTTAGATAATCAAGTCACTATACCATTAGTAGCATTAAAAGTTAATATCAATAATTTAAATTATGCCTGGAAAACAACTGACAATCAATACAGATTTTCCAACCAAGCATTGAATGATTAGATATTGTATATTGGTTAGCAAGCTAATTGCCACATTTTGCACTGAGGAAAGCTTCCTCTTTTAAGGGTAGTTCTGCTAAGGCATATTGCATAGTCAAATCAAAGTATAATCAAATATGGATAACGGTTCTTAACAGTTCCTAATCAACTCAAGAAGGGTTGTAGCAGGAATACTTAATGAAATCACATAGATCTGTTTCTCATCAGAGTTGCCATTCTGAAATTCGCTAAAAGCTGAGGATAAGAATTACATACAGAATGCAAATCTGTTCTTTCAGGAAAATCTAATTCTTTCCAGCTCATATTGATATATATCCTCAAGTTCATCCAGATCATTGTTGATCAATCTATTGCTTCCTTGATGTTGGATGTTAAGAAGCATAATGATGCATTCTATTCAGATTATACCTCAGAGCTATGTTATCAGTAAAAGAAAAAAAAATCATACTTCATTGCACTCACCTTTCTTCCACAAGCATATGGCTATACTCACACGATAGTTAATGGTACTAAAAGCCACCAAGATATCCAAACCTCAGTCCTATAGTCTGATAAAAAAAACCTAATGAATTTGGCCAGATAATCTGTATTCTGTACAAAAATGGAATTGTATATAAATCAGCATTGTCCTAATCATGTTAAATAGAAATTTATATTCAATTTAAGAATTGGCATTGATCATCTCCCTTAGTCACAGGGCCTGTCCCAGCCCAAGTAATTTAATTAGTCAGAAAGGACAGAGGTCAAGTAAATTGGAGTAACTCTTATTTCTCCACATACTTCTCAAGAAGTGATTACAGATACTAATAAATATAATTCCCTGATTTATATAACAAAATGAATTTTTGCTTTGTGAAGAGGGGGCATGCCTGATTTATAATTTCATTTAACTAATGGATTTAATAAAAGCATGTGAACAAATTATGTCATTATGATAAAATCAGTATAACAAGTTTTAACTTATTTGAAAGGCACAAGATTCTTCAACATCTTCCTAAGTGATTTAGATAAGGGCACAGAAGGATAATTTGCAGATGACACCAAGCTAGGAGGAATAGCCAAATCATTAGAAGAGCGGCTCAAGATCCAGAAGGATCTAGACAGACTTGAATACTGGGCCCTATCCAGCAAAATGCAATTAATTGGGGAGAAAAGCAAGATTTTATACTTAGGAAAGAAAAATCAAATGTACAGGTATAGAATAGGTGGCATCTGGCTCAACAACATCAACTTTCAGAGGAATTTAGGAGTCCTAGTGGACAACTACTTAAGTATGAGCCAACAATGTGTTCCAGCTTGCAAAAAAAGTTTACGTATTAAGATCACACGAAGTATCAGTGCCACTGTTTTAGTAAGACTATACTTTGAATACTACATCCATTTTAGTCACCACAATATAAAAATATATAGGAAGAGTGCAGAGAAGAACAACAAAAATGATAAGGGGTATAGAGGCTAAAACATATGGTGAATGGTTGCAAGAATGGATTTGACTAACAAAGAGAAAGATGAAGGGTGACATTATCAATCTTCTAATATTTGAGGGGGTCAACCCAGTCTCAAAACATCAGAGGGCAAGACCAGAAGTAATGAATGGAAGCTTATCAAGGAGACATCCAACCTAAAACTAAGAAGAAATTTCCTGATACTGAGAACAATTAATCAGTAGAACAAGATGCTTTCAGAAGCTGTGGTTTCACTGGAGGTGTTTAAGAGATTGAACAGCAATTTATCCAGAATTATATTTGAGCAGGGAGTTGGACTATAAGACCTCCATGGTTCCTTCCAATTCTGTTATTCTTAAATGTCATTATCAAATAGCGAGCATGATTGTAATACAATTGTATCCACAGGGAGAACTGTGTTACAATCCATTAAATAATAGGTTATGTTAATGGAGTTTGCTTAATCAGATCAGTTAAAGACCTAATGCTGCATTTGAACAACACAAAGATTTTTCTTATATTTATGTGACTTATCACGTTGCTTATAACTGCTTTATTTGACTAGTCTACAGTTGTCCAAACCCAGAATATAGTCTAATTTAGTAACAATATACTATGTCAGGGGTGTCAAACTCAATTTCATTGAGGGGGCACATCAGGGTTGTGTTTGACTGCAGGGACTTGCGGTGGGCATGTCCGGAGTGGGCATGGCCAGCTTGACATCACTCATGTCAGGTGCGTCTGTGGTGGCCCGAATGATCTGCCAGTGAAAACAGGCTCCCAATCTCCATTTTTGCTTGGGATAGTCTCCTGCGACCCTCTGCCAGCAAAAACAGAACTTGGGAGGGTCCTCCCGAGCTCCATTTTTGCTGGCAGAGGGTTGCAGGAGGGCATCCCAGGTGAAAACAGAAATTGGGAGCCCATTTTCACTGGTAGAGGCACCGCGGGCCAGTCCTTCACTGTTTCCAGAGTGGCCCTGGGGGTCAGATCTAATTACCCTATGGACTGGATACAATATGCAGGCCTTGAGTTTGGCACCCCTGTAATATGTAAATACTCAACAGTATAACTTTTTTGTATAATGTAACTATAATGTAACTTTTTCAACTTATAAATTGAAATTAATCTAACTTGAAACTATATCATTTTACAAGTATGAAATAAATTGAAATAACTTTTAAAAGTTAAATCATGCAACTTTTAGTTTTTCTAAAATAGAACTATCAGACTGGATTGAAATTATCTGGCTACTGAAAATACCAGAGATTTTCATTTGGATTTTTGCAGTTTGGATCTTTCAACTTTGTCTAAAACCCTTCACTTACTAGATTCCAAAACCCTACTCTTCTCTTCCAGAACTAGTAAGCACTTGTGAATGATGAACACAGGATAAGAGTGCATGTTTACTTTGAAATGATCAGAATTAGGTAAATGCCAATTTATGTACTATTATGTATTATTATAATAAAGATTTTTAAAATCCTGATACAAAATGTAAGTATGAGAGTTTCAATATAAATATATAACTTGTGTTATATAGTTGTGTTGCAAAGGAATTTTCTAATTAAAATAGTTATCTTTTGATTGTTGAAATTAAATTTTTTTCTTGGTCTTTATTTTATTACTATTATACTGAGATACTGTGTGTGTGTGTGTGAGAGAGAGAGAGAGAGAGAGAGGGAGGGAGGGAGGAGGGAGGGAGGGAGAGAGAGAGAGAGAGAGAGAACCTCGAAGAGTTATATTAACAAAAAGTCCCTATGAAACTTCAGTTCAACTGGATCTTGAATTGTTCTTAAGTTTAAATTTTTGCTTGTTTAAAGCATTGAAACATCTTATAAAGTACTTGAAACAGTTGTAAAACACCTGACAAAGCACAGCTGACTACTAGTATGATAATTAGGGAGCTTGAAGACATGTTACTATGGAGCATAAGAATAAATCAACTTCAAAGTGCTGATTCACTAAAGAATTTGACTGGCTATTGTAAAAGAATCAGGATGAATTGCCCTGGACCTGGGTCTGTTACGTAGAAATAATTTATATTTTCTGAAAGATTAGTCTTTCGTGCTATATATGGAAATGAAATAGCATGAGATTTTTTTTTTCACTATAGTTGAATAGCTACAGATAGGAGCAGCATACTATTTCTATTTCCAAATTAATTTGCCAGAAGCCGAGACTGCTTCTGGTTCAATATCAGAGAAGCTTGTGATATTTTATTCTACCCAGAAATGGTATCATTGGAATGGAAAGACAACGATTTTCATGGATCTATCTTTCATATTATTACCAATTCAAAAATTTTAATGAAGCACATACACTAATATCTGCTACATATTTTTAATCTAGCTATAGTGGTAGTAAAATTGATTAAGTTTTCTAAAATTGTTGTAGTGTAAAAAACATTTATGTCAGAAGGAATGTTTTTTCTTTCTGTCAAAAAGAAAATTAATGACAGCAATATAAGGCATATTTATGTTTATAATTCCAGAAAATACATATTAACCACTATGGTCCTATTAGAAATGTGGAGAAAACCTCAATATATTTCAGTATAAAGTTTTTGATCATATTCCTATTACACTTTTCTTCCCTTCAGTTCAAAAATATCCTGATGGTATTTTGAAGAGCCTTGGCCTGGCTTTTTACCCAGGCCTTTGATGATGAAGCCCTTTCTGTAACATAGGTTTGCTTTAATTCAATTTGTGCATCTTTTATTTTTGTTTTTATTACTGTAATTATTTCATTGTTTTATGTGTTGTTATCTGTGAACCCCTACAGAGGTGTTGATGTTGGTGACATAAACATTCAAAAATAAATCTTAATTTTGTTAAAACTTTTTTTTTCAGTAAAAAGTTTATAGGGAGTTTCCAGTCACTAATAAATATAGCTGTTGACCTTTCTCCTAGTAAACAATTTTTTTCATCTCTGCTACTTCTGTCATCTTTACTCACCACTTCTCTGTTGTGAGCATTTCAGAATATTTTCATTTTGTGCTTATAGCAGTCTTGCAGTAATGAGTAGCCTCACAGCTGAAGATTAAAAATTTTAACATTGAGCAGCATTTTTAATCCAGAAAGGGGCAACTGGTGCACAAAATGAAATTTGCAAAGTTCCTAGTCACATGTGCTATCTCTTTCTCAAGCAAGAACTATAAGTCCAGGAAAACTCCCAAAATATTCACTGAGTCTGTGCAGAACAGCTAAGGTTAGAAATTCTCAATTTTGGGGAACTGAGGGGTTTAAAACCCATAGTCATTCAGTCTTGTTAGGGTTGTTTCAAGCCTGTTATTTCCCTCCAGTACTTCACAGCCTCTAGGCACTTGGATAGAACACTTACAACTTGCCATGCAGATGATACTACATCCTTGTATTGCTCTATTCCCAGATCACCAGGATCCTGTCACAGTTTCTTTTGGATACAGCAAGAACAACTACAGCAGTAATAGTACTTATGACATTATTGCAAATAACTTGAGATGGAAAAAGAATATTCAAGAATATTGAATAATATAACATAACTCAAGACAGAAATCAAAGAATAAAAAGAATTATATCCCTCCTTCCAATCAGGGAAACCCAAAGAGATAACAGTGAATGGGGCCCTTCAAAGCAAATATGCACACTTTCCTAGCATTTAAAGAATGTTAAATTCACATTCTATAACCTCAAGATTAAATTAATTCAGTTATTTATAGTGTTTTTGGGAACTAATAAACACTATATTATGTGCAGAACATATAACAAGAATGTCCAATCCATTCTCTATATGTTGAAGTTTAATGTTTTGAAAGGAACACTGGCTCATATTTTTAAGACAAGACTGTTTTAGTTTAATATTCATAAGTTATTAGCAAGATATTTTGAAAAGACACTAAGGTTAAAATGGGAATGTGATATTTAATTATATTTTAAAAATAGAATATCAGCGCACCAATTTTAGATACAGAACATATTTGTGCTTGAAGATATGGAGATTCTAGTAGAAATGGAGTTTTCTAGATTGAAAACTCTTGATAGAATGCAAATGCTTTTTTTCTACATAGGTTCTGGCAATATTTTAAAATTTTGATAAATTTTATCAATATTCTAACTGAGATCAAGGTTTAAAATCTGAGTTTATATTTATTTCTAGTTACTTTTCTTTTTCAATTATCTTTCCAGAGAGGGGTACTTCAGTTTCTGTTTTTTAAAAAATATTATTTTGCTGTTGACGATTCACATTGATTTTAAAAAATTAAAAATAAAACAAATACAATTAACATCATTCTATTTGTTGCTCATTCTATTTCTTTTTAATATATTTGAAGAACATATGAGGAACGGTTGCAGGAACTGGGTATGACTAATCTAGAGAAAAACAAGGACTAGGGGACACATGATAGCAATATTCCAATGTTTGTGGGGCCGCCACAAAGAAGAGGGGATCAAATTATTTTCCAAAGCGCTAGAAGTGAAGACAATAAACAATGGAGGGAAACTAATCAAGGAGAGAAGCAAATTAAGGAGAAACTTCCTAACTGTGAAAACAATTAATGAGTGAAACAGTTTGCCTTCAGATGTTGTGGGTGCTTTTGCTGGAGGTTTTTAAGAGAAGGCTGGACAGCCATCTGTCTGAAATGGTACACTGTATACAGTCTCCTGCTTGAGCAGCAGGTTGGACTAGAAAACTTCCAAGGTCTCTTCCAACTCTATTCTGATTGATTGATTTAGCTTATAAACCCAAAGATAATTATTATGAAGATGAATGCAACTAGTGACTCAAGTTGAATGCAGCTAAAGAATCAAGTTGACATGGGGGCAATAAGCTGACTTTGTAAAACTGCCACTTAGTAATAAGCAGGCATATACAAAGGAAGGAAGGCTATTGCTGAGCGCATTGGGTTGTATCCCCCCAAAAATTGTAAGCTGCCCTGAGTGTCCAGAGAAGGGCGGCATATAAAATATGAATTAAAAAATAAAATAAAATAAAATGTACAAAATTAATACTATTAATTAAATATTAAATATTAAAAATAATACCATTCTAGAGGAAAAGATGATACAGATAGTTCTTGATTTCCAACAGTTCATTTAGGGACCACTCAAATATACAACAGAACTAAAAAAGGAGTACAGGAAAGAACCAAGAAAAGCAACAGGAGTTATCATAGAAGCACTGTAACTTTAAATAGCAAATGAAGCATGATAGGAAAATGATAACTAATAAGTGATGAAAATCAGCAGTCTGAAGCATATGCTTATGCTTATGCCCAGGGATAAGGACATGCATATCCCTGGGCATAATTTCATAAAGTCTGTGGGATATTTTCAAAAGTTCCTGTAAAGTCTTATTTTTCTAATTTCAGGAAAGTTTCCTGGAAGAAGATGAAAACAAGGGAAAAAAAAGAATAATGGATAGATGGATGAATGGATGGATAGATGATCATTTCCGTTTTTGCATCTGGCTCTGCATTATACTTAGTTCAGTTTGCATATCTTAGGCAATATGATACACAACAAATTATTATTGAAGAAATTCAAGATTGTATTGCCAGCAAGACGGAGTTTTGGTAACAGCTGAGGTTAGATAAAAGAAACAGAAAAGACGGAAAGGAATTGTTATTATAAGCAATTAAAGTAAATGGACATTCTTGTAACAAGCTTTTCCATTTCAGAAATATTCACAGACTACATGTATGTTTTAGTAGAAATATTTCTATAAAAGATTCAAATATTAAGACTTTTAGGTCTAAATGCTTTCCTATTTTTAATTTTTAAAAATCCTAACTTGTTCTGTTTCAGAAATTGAAACTTGCCTTATACAGATCAATGTGGGCCTAAACTCTCTAGTTTAATATTTCAAAATTGCAACTTTAGTCAGGGTTATATAACTAATCCTTTCAGCAGCATTTCAAACTATAAGTGGTTTTTTGAATAGGAATAAATTAATGTTTCTCCCAGTTAAGCCTTACAGTAAAAAGTTTTTACTTTACAGTTAAAAGTTAAAAGTGAACACACCTGGCAACCATTTATTTCCTAACATTATTAATACGGATAGCTAAAAAAATCCCATAGGAAAGTTGATAAGAACTATTAAATTTCTTGGTTGCTAAGTTCCCCTGGGTAAATAAGGAAACTTGCTAATATAAATTTTACATGGTACATCATTATCTTCTCATTTCCCATATGAATTGTCTAGCATTGGTTCAATTGAAATGTTGTGTTAAGAAGAATTAAAAGGCAAGCCTATCAGTTTTTCATGTAACATGAAGAACAGGGTTTTTTTTAAATCAAACATCTGCAATAAATCAATGAAAGTCTGCAAACATCAGTGACTACTTAAGAAGTTGGAGTTCAACTGCAATAAATTTCTATTTCTGCAGCTTTAGAAGTAAATGTTTATAAGAAAGAACCAAACAAAGAATTCAAGGAAACACCTTTCTTCTTCAAAATGGGAGATGTTTTCTTGCTAATTTTGTTTGTGTCATGTTGTTTGAAACCTAATGGAACCTGAGGAGAATTATCTCTTTCTAAAACTTGAAAATATCTGGTGGTTTCATTAAAGAAACTAGTTTAAAGCTTAAAATCACAAACGTGATTACAATTGGGCAAAGAAAGAAAAAAGATTTATCAAAACATCTGTTGGGAATTAGTGATAACATCAGCAGGGAACCAATAGTTCTCCAAACAATTGTCTAGGCAACTCAGTGATTGCCAAAAATACAAGCAAAGTCATAAAAAACAGCAGGAAAAAAGAACGGGCAGCAGGAAACAATGGAAGTTGCCAGGGGGTCCATTGAAAAGCTAATTGAAGCAGCAAGCTAAGACCTGCAGCCAGGAAGCATCCCTATTGAAGAAAAGCAAATAGGAGCTGGGACTAGTACAGAAGAACTGAAGAAGGGTGTGGAGGGGGGAGTAAAAAGCAGACAAACAATTCATTTCACAAAAATGGTCAAGAGATTGATAGGAAGAAAACTGTCCAACAGTAAAAATTTTATATCATTAATAAAATTTTATCTCATTATATGTCAGAGTGGATCTTTTTTAAAAAAAAAAAGTATAGTATTTTACAGAAACACCAATGACAAATGGCAATTTTAAAGTTCATTATAATGTAACAGAATAAATAATGGCTGCTTTCTATTAACTAAAAAAAGTGAAATAATATGGAATACTTCTTGTGTAATCATGTTTACAAGTAATGAAAATACATCAAGCTATCATAATCTAATATATAACAGTACAATATATCTTGACTTTCTGAAGGGTATACAATTCCTGCCTCTGTATCTGTTAACCATTTTCAGAACAATATAAAGTGCAAGCCAATAACAAAAGCAACAGCCATTATTTAGTCTGGGGAAACTTTTATTCCTACTTGCAAAACTCTTCCTACATGAATCCATTCCATTCCAGTATCACATTTCTATATGAACTTGATCTGTACTTAGGCAAGGTATCCACTAATATGGAAAGTCAGAAACGTAATCCAAACTTGCCCACAGGCTATTATTATAGGCATCATGATCTGAATAAAATTGTATAGGAAATTGGTTTATTAGCTGGATAGAGCCAAAGACTGAAGACATAATTCCACAAACTAACAGTTATGATAAGAAAAATTGGACAAAAAAATCAGGAAAAAGTATAGTACCTTAATTATAGAATAGGCACACACATCTACAGATTAATTATGGAGACCAGTAGAACTCCATAATATCTCCCCCAAACCAACCCCAAACTGTAAAGCACTATGTAAATAACAATTTTTTCACAAACTTCAGTAAAACTAGCAAGGAGTCAAAAGTATCAAAGATAATGTGATAACTATTTTACTTTTCAAAGAACTATCTGCAAATAAAGAAAAGCGATTATACATGGACATTTACAAAGGTTAATATCACTGATTTATAATGATTACATCCTACTTCAGCTGATTATTATTGTCTTTCCAAACTGAAAACTGATCAGTTATAATTTAATGCTTAACTTATACTAAATTTAGAAGTAAATTTAGTGTATAATTTTAGAAGCATTTTGAGAATGTTTTTTAAGTATTCTTCACTGTAAAAAACACATGGACCACAGACTGCTAATTCTTGAGGAAGGTTTAATTGATTTTCCGGCACATTAAAGAAGTTTAGACTATATTTCCAAGTGATCCCTTCCAGCTGCACACTTCTAAAGTTCTATAGTTATATTAAATATTTTTCTAACTGTAATTAAATGTGCATAGCAATTCTACTCCCAATCAACATTTTATCATTTCAATTACTAAATCCTGGTATCTCAAAAACTCAAATCATAGTTTAAAGGAAGTTGCATGGTATACAAAGGAATGGTTTGTTTCAACTAATAGTTAGCACAGTTCTAAAACTTACCTTGGGTATTGCTTATCTCCTTAGTCAAAAGGAAAAGCAGGATACTAAACTACAAGAGGTGACAAAACTGTGTACATTTGTCTTTTTTGTGAACAATATCACACAATGGCTGGCTAATATAAAAATATAAACAAAAAGAATGAATTTAAAATGTTATAGAAAGTACTGCCAGTACATGTTTTTGAAGGCCATTTTTTTCAAATATTGAAGATAAGTATAAGCAGAAATAGCTTTTCTAGAAGTTATGATCTGTCTAATGTGATCTTTCTCTGTGCTTAAGCAGCAGGATTGCTCCTATACTGTACAGGCCTTCATAATTACTTTACTTGAATGTAATACTTTAATGAAGATGAGTTTAATTAAATTAAATTTCTCCCTAGTGGTTACTCAATCAAAATGCAGTCTACCCTCATTATATTACCAGTAGGAGTCCAACATTATAAATACTACAAGAAAGGTTGTTTTAATGAGAGTGGTCATTATGTGCTATACTTGGGGTAACAGACTTTAAATGTCACAACAGATGACTATATATTAAGATGAAAAGCTTTTTTAAAGTTTCTCATTGGTATTTTATTCCAGGCATTGTCTTAAATAAAATATTAGAGTATCTACTGAAAAATGTTGAATTAATATATTAGATCAAGAAATAAATATTATCATGTTTTCATATATGGTAATCATTTTTTAAAGTTTCAAATATTCTAAGTGAAAATTTCATCCATGTTATACTAATTAACATTGTGTTCTTGCCAACATTTGGTACTACTCGATTAGTATATTCTGAAATGTCTGACAAGTTGGTTAGTTAAAAATATTGCTTAATACAGCAATACAGAAATTTGGAACTGCATATAATTTCCAAAAAGGAATAGAAATACAATATACAATTCAATATTACCCCTATGTTAAACTAATTGCACTAGTTAGCAGCTGTATTCTGAAAGAAATCAAAAATTAAGGTTAAAAAGAAATTAAATAAAAAATAAATTACACCACTTGAAGTCAGACATTCATTATACTCATTAGGAACCTAAGCCAGGGATCACACCCGAAGTCTACTGCTTTTCTCTTGACTCATTTGATACTGGTACGTTAGAAGAAAGAAGCAGACAATATTATAGACTAGCTCATGCTAATTCTGGGTAACAATGGTGATTAAATAGCAGCACCCAAAGAAGATATGCAGCTTTAAAAAGTAGCCAGAAAATAAAAAGCAAACAAAAGAGTAGAAGACATTACAGAATTAACACAGATTTTAGAAGTCATTAACAGTATTAAATGATTTTAGAATTAAAGCTTAAAAGTTAAAAAAAAGGTGGATAATAGGAAGGAGAATGATTAAAGCATCTGTATGTTATTTCAGATAATAAAATGCTTATAAACAGATAAAATAATGAATATTCCTTGGTGAAACAGCAATTATAGATTGATCACACTAAATCAATATTTTCTTTTCTAAATATCTACATCTCAAGAAACACATATGTACAAAACATAAAATTATCTGCAACATCTATTTTTCTTGAGGCTTGTATCCTTAGAAATATGTCACAATTAAAGTCAGTTATAAAAATGCTGGAAAATTGGAAAACCCTAACCCTAACTCCCATTATGCTTTGGGAATTTCTGGGAATAGAACTTGTGGTGGTCCTCAGCTCTTTATCTTAAGCTTTTGAGGTTAAAGAGAACTAAACCAACAGATCTCTTAGAAAGTATTTTAATTTGTGCTACTGAAAATTGATGCAATAATGGACAAATTCCAATTAATGTATACATTGCCATTCATCTCAACTTTGCCTAGCTTTTCCTCTTACACTGGCCAGCATAGGTGTATGATAAGACCTAAGGTCTAAAGCCATTCAATTTGAGAATGATAAACTGGGTATGAAATTCAGCTCATGTTTTGTATAACATAGAGAATAATAGATTTCATGTCTATCACAACTACAAGCTATAACACAATGGTTGCTCATCCCACTGGGATTGGTCTCTCTCATCTATGCTGGCAGAGAAGGCATGCAGCAGGCCCTGTCATCCCAATTATTCCAGTTGGCGGGATCCAGTAGAAGGACCTTTTCTGCCTTTGTATCTGCCCTGTGGAACATCTTGCCACCAATGTGACAATGGCCCCAACCCTCATGACCTTCCCTAAGAACCTAGCTTGGGGATCCAATGGGAGAGCAATATAATGGTTGATTGATTAACAATGTTCAGGCCTCACCACTACTGCAAAGTTGAGCAAACAGCTTTTTTTACAGTTTTGGTTCACAAATGATATATTCTTAAATTTAAATAAAGCCAATTAAGTCAATAGAAATATTCCAGAAATAGTTTACCTTTAAGGCATAACTACAAAGAATAAAGCAGAGTTCATGTTCATATATATGGCATGCTAAAAAATCAAGTTTAGGCTATATTACCATGGAAATGACACAAACTTTCATGACAAGTTTATATTTAGCATTAAATAAGAAAATGAGAAACAGAATATTGTGCTTTAAGCTTGTTAAAAAAATAATAAAGAACTTCAAGCATTTCACAAAAATCAACAGTAACCTATATTTCTGTGATTCTTTGAAAAATGATAACACTGTGAATCCAAAAAGATTTTTATGAATACCAAATTAACTCTATAACACTTTATTCTTAATGCTTTTTACATATAGCAATAAGAGCATTAACCTATATTGCAGTATTTCTCAACCTTGGGCAGCTGGAATTATTTTTCTTTGTTTTTTCTTATATTTAGAATTTGGAATTCTTTATTGGCCAAGTGTGACTGGGCACACAAGTAATTTATCTCTGGTGCACAAGCTCTCAGTGTATATACAAGCAACAAGTGATAAATCATGATCATAATTATCATAAAATACATTCATCATACATCATAAGATACAACACTCAGTGATAGTCACAATGCTAAATAAGCAATCTAGCATACTAGGATACTAAATAAAACAATTAAAATAAATCATAAGATACAAGCAACAAAGTTGTAGTCATAAGAAGATAAAGAAATAGGTAATAAGATTAAAAGGATATTAGTAATACAGGCCTACTAGGTAGTTTGACAGTGTTGAGGGAATTAATTGTTTAGTAGAGTGACGGCATGGGGGGATTTTCCTTTTGTTTTGGCATGCAATGCCCTACAGCATTGTCTTGAGGGAAGAAATTGAAACAGTTTATGCCCAGGATGTGAGGGTCTGTAGATATTTTCACAGCTTTCTTTCTGGCTCTTGCAGTATACAAGTCCTCAATGGAAGGCAAGCTGGTAGCAATTGTTTTTTCTGCAGTTCTAACTATCCATTGAAATCTGTGTCTCTCTTGTTTGGTTGCAGTGCTGACAGTTATAGAGGTGCAAATGACAAACTCAATCATTCCTTTGTAAAACAGTATCAACAGCTTTTTGGGCAGCCTGAATTTTTGAGCTGGTGAAGGAAGAACATTCTTTGTTGTGCATTTTTGATGTTAGGTAACCATTTCAAGTCTTGAGATATTATAGAACTTAGAAACTTGAAGGTCTCTACTGTTGATACTGAGTTATCTAGTACTGAAAGAGGTGGTATAACAGGGGAGCTTTTCTTAAAATCTACTATTGTTTGTACAGTTTTGAGTGTGTTCAGTTCAAGATTGTTCTGGCTGCACCACAAGGCTAGTTGTTCAACTTCCCATCTGTATGCAGATTAGTCATTGTCTCGAAAGAGACCAATCACTGTTGTACCATCAGAAGACTTCAGTATTTTAACAGAGGGATCCTTGAGTTACAGTCCTTAGTATACAGAGAGAAGAGAAATGGAGGGACCACACAGCCTGGGGCGGGGTGTGGCTGTGCTAATTGTACAAAGATCTGATGTGATTTTTGCCTAGTTTCACTTGGTGTTTCCTGACTGTTAGAAAGCTTATGATCCACTTACAAGTGTGGTCAGGCATGGCTAGCTGATTTAGTTTAGTTAGACAAATATATGGACTAATGATATTGAATGTTGTGCTGAAGTTTACAAAAAGGACCCTAATAATTTGACAAGTTGGCAGTTTTAAGTAAAACAAGTATGTAATTGCAAGATAGCTCTTTATGTGGAAATATTAAGAATCTAATAGAAAACAGGGGGTAGTTCTGGATCTTTATGCTTAAAAATAATGAATTAGGTTTGGACAAGTCAAGGCTAATTACCATAAATTAACAATCCTTACTTCATATCTACTGTGTCTCACCACAAGCCAATCTGGTTCCCTTCATGATCTGGTGGACTTAAGAATTAATAATCCTATCAGCATGGTATTTATATGTAAAGAATACAAGAAATAGAATATTCAATATTCTAGGAATACTGATTTATATTTTTTAAAGTATTGTCCTGTAATATTTTAAAGCTATCATACATAGATGTTCCTATATTAACACTGAATAAACAAAATTGATTTAACTAATCATTTGCAACAAGCTATTTATACTATTTTTACTTAATTTTAGTATTCAGTATTAATTAGTTTTAGTATTTAGCATTTTTAATAATTTTTACAAGTAAAACTTTTCAATGTAATTTTATAAATCATACTCATCAGTAACTAAATCTACTAAAGATATTCATTTAAATTATTTCTATCCCATGTTTATTTTGCAAGGTAATTTCAAGATAGATTCTTTAAATAGTATAGCAAATCATATATTATAAAGATCTCTTACAAATGAAACTTCAGAAGAGTGTAAGTTGGAACCAAAACTAGCAGAATAATTATAAAACAATCATGGAAAGAAACTGTCTTTAAAAACTATTCAACATTGAGAGTGATGGGCAGACTTTCATACTAGATGCATAACCCATAAATTTTCTGCCACAAATTCTGAGGTCAGCATAATCGGAAGGCATTTTCTCTAAGCAGCAATGATTCAAAGGGTTAGGTACAGTAATTTATAAATGTATGTACAATTAAATATGCAAAGGGGAAAATCCAAGACTGACCAAACATGTTTATCTTTTCTTGAACAATTAGGACAGAGGCCTCCATCCTCTGGACCAGGGGTCGCCAACCTTTTCGACCTCGGGGACCACCAAACTCATAATTTTAAATCCTGAGGACAACTAATATGAATTTTTTTAAAAAAGATAATATACTTAATATAAAAATGTTATTTTTATATTAAATATAAATTTAATATTAATTTTTTTATTATACACACACATATAAATGCTTATTTAATTATAACAAAATCGTAAATGCTTAATCATAACTGTGGGGCAGAACGAAGGGAAAGGAGGGGCCTTTCTCATCCTTTGGGGGGGAAAGAGGAAGGATTTAAGAAGCCACATGGTGCCTGGAGGCTGGGAAGATCTGGATGGGGAGGAACTGGCTCCCCCTCAAATGGAAGAAAAGCAGAGCCATCTCATATCTCCCCAAGTCAGAGGAAACCTCTCCCTCCTTTGCCAGGTGTGGCTGCCTGGAGTTAGTTGGGGGAGGGAAGGAGGGCCGGGCTGGAATCGCCAACGGGCTCCTAATAACCAGGCAACACCCCCCCTTCAGCCTCCACATAAGAAGAGGACTCCCCAAGGCTAAGTTCCAGGTCTCCTGTCGCTTCCAAGCAGAGAAGGATCCCTGTATGGAGGCTGAAGGGGGGGGTGTCGAGTCCAGAAAGGCTGGAGCTCTCGTCTGCACAAACAGGCTGGTTATTAGTAGCTTGTCTTCCTCAGTGCTTTTTTGGTCTGGGCATTTGGTCTCTCCCCCCACCCAATGCCAAAGGAAAGCCAGCTTGGCTTCTCCTTCCCTCCTTCCCTCCCCCCCACTCAATCTTACTTCGGGACAGAGGAGAAATGTGTGGAAATGTGTGTTGGCTTTTCCAACATGCCTTTCTCTGGCGTTCACTTGCAATTCTTCACATTCCTCCAGGCCTGGCTTGCTGAGGGGGAAGAGCAGCCCTGACGTCTCTGCTGCCCCCCAGGAAAAGAAAGCAAGCAGAAACAGCTCTCGCTGGCATGAAAAAGCAGAGATCGGAAGGCAGAGGCAACAGAAAGCAGCACTTTTCAAAGGCAGCAGCTTCCATCTTCTCTTGCCTGTGCCTTCCTTGACCTCAGCTCTTTCGCCCCAGAGAGAGCTGTTTCTGCTCACTTTTCCTGTGCTTTCCCTGGGCAGTGATGGCTTGGGCCATGGAGGGGTGGAAGCAAAGCAGAGCACTGAGATGAGAAAACTGATGCTGCCCCCACCATCCCATTCCGGACCTCTGAACTGGATGGCGAGCACAGACTTGCGCACTCCACCCCTCCCACCACCACCAGCGAGTACTTTTTCTGCCCCAGGCCATCTCTACAGCTCGCGGCCATCAAGGAAGAGCCCAGGCCAGGAAAGGCAAACTGGAAGGTGCGGGAGTGCTGCGCAAATGGAAGTAGTGCAGCACTCCTGCACCTTCCGGCCATCTCCATTGCTGCCTCAGCCCGTCTGTGCCGCCAGCTCCCTCTTGCTTCAACAGCACCATTACCTCGTCCTGCCCGGTGAGGACTACGCTGCTTTTTGCAGCTTTGCACTCAGCCAAAGGGTGGGAGCCAGCAGGTGGGTGGGCTTTGGGGGTGCTTTGGGGGGCATTTCTCTGGAGCCCACCAAAATTTTCTCACGGCCCACCACTGGGCTGCGGCCCACCAGCTGGCGACCACTGCTCTGGACCATAGCCCACTAGCGGGCCATGAGCTATTTGCAATGTGTGTGTATCCCCATTTGTGCAAGCAGCAGGTGAGTGCATGCATGGGCATTCCATTTACATGAGTGGCAGCGCACATGCACACAAATGGAGCTGCATGTGCATGCACGCTTGCTGGCTCAAAAGAAACAATTTCCTCTCCCCCTCCAGCCGGTCCACAAAGATAGAATGTGATATAAAGGTACAAGAAAAAACTGCTTCTAGTTACCTATTAATATATAAACTAGTTGTAAAATATAAAATCTGCTAGTCTTGATCTTACTTCAAAGGGTCTAGAAGTATTTTTGCATTTTACAATATAACTCTTCAAGTAATCTATGATTTTTTTCATTTCAAGTAGATCATTTTATCTCTGAACCATCTAAAGTCTTCATAGCTAAGGTCAACTTCCAATTTCTATGGCCTCCAAGTCAGAATTTTTAGAAAGCTTGAGAGTCTTGAAGCCATTCCTTTTACTCAAAGTTTTTCTTTCAGTTCCAAGATATATTAAGAACATTGCTCTACATTTAGACAAAAGCTTGGTCTCCATGGATGCTAGAGCTTGATAATATCATTTTAACGTTTGCTAAACTTAAGTTTCTTCCCAAGAGCCTCCTTGGTTCTTACAAACCACTTTAAGTCAATCTCTTTAACAAAAGGTTAGTGACAAGCTTCACCCTCTAAGAGTCTTGTTGGAGAGCCTGTTCCCATTAGGCTTCAAAAGTATTCTCAAGCAGTGTTCCCTTGATACTGATCTTTAAATTAAACTGCCTTGTTTCCATCTCACAGCACACAGGATCTTTTGAAGTAGAAATGTGCCGTTTCATACCTTTTCTCTATCAGATCCTGAAATTTCATCAAGTATTTCTTCAATCTGAGCAGGATGGATGCATTGCCTTCTGGCATTCCATTGAGTAACTGAAAAACATAGGCCATGCCCCATATAATGTCCTCATGAGAATTGTTCAAGATTCCTTGAGATTTGGTATTATTCTGGCTTACAACACATTCAGCCAGATGTTTAAACTGAATTTAGCATTGTTCTTCACATATTGAATTTTCCCAAGGACCCTCAATAAATAGATCTTGTTGTTTGATGCTGTTAAAGATATTGTCAGAGAATGTAGGCTACTTCAAGTAAAAGTGCCTTTTTTTCTTTCTTTCTTTCTTTCTTTCTTTCTTTCTTTCTTTCTTTCTTTCTTTCTTTTTTTCTTTCTTTTTTCTTTTTGCAGCAGCCTATGATTTTATTGGCAGAGAACCAAGCTGGACTCGAGGGCGGAAGAGTCCACCAAGCTGGACTCGAGGGGGTCTGCATCCCTGCAACAGAGATGGCTTCAAACATCCAGCGGGGACGGCCATTAAATCAGGGATGGCAAAGGGACCTAATTCTGTATAGGAGCTCAAGGGGCTGTGGATCAGCAGTGGGATCCTACCTCTTCCACTACCAGTTTGGTGATCAGGTTTGTGGGGGCGCGCAGCTTTCCCCACACCAGCTGAGGCCTGCAGTGCCAATCAGCCGAGAAGATAAATAAGTGTAGGGACGGGTGGGAGGGCGAAGTTTTTATCTAAGGTGCCTATTACAATTGGGTTAGCATTAGGGTATCTTTGCTTTCTTTTGTCATAGTTATTCTATTTCCATTTGCAGGCCTTTGTCTTTTTCTGTGATTCCCCCCCCCCATTTCTTTCTCTACTATTCTTCTGTCTCCAGGTACTGCCATGTCCACTATCCAGACATTTTTTCTTAAGTCTATGGTGTTACGTGGCAGGTGCTTTATGTTTGAATTCAAAAGCCCCAGAGCACTTTAGATTCTTCATTTTCTATTGTATTTATCTACTTTATGGTCCCACCAGTTCTTGCTTGCAGGCAGGTGGTATTTCTTGCAGATATTATAAAGTGTCATTTGTGCTATTTCGTCATGCTATTGCTTCTTTGCAGAAGCTACATTTGCTATTATTGCTGTCTTCTCAGTTCTACCTTAATACTTAATACTTGGTGTTGTACAGCCAGTTTCTCTATTCAACTTTCCTGCTCTTAGCTATTGTCATGTCTTGTTTCTATCTGCTTTGCCTATTTTTTTAATGTGCTTTGCCACTCCATGTCTCTTTTCTATTCTTCATTTTATCTTCCTTTATGTCGGTTTGGTCTCTCCAGTACTCCTATTACAAGTCTCTCTGGTGTACTAGCTTCAGCACATTTCCTTCACTGTCCTTCAGATATTCTTCCAATTCCTTTTTTCTTCTTTAACTTTCTGGTATGCTTAAAACATTGCCACCCATCTATTTTCCTTGATAATTAGTGTCTGTCAACATCACTGTGTGGATGAAAGGCATGATTCACTGTAATTATTTTTCTGGTCTTCCTATCCTTTTAATTCTGCTTGAGTCCAGGCCATTATTTCATCTGTGTAGCTATTGACTGAATTGCCCAGGTATTGATTACCTTGATGATATTTCCTTCACTGAGTTTGGATTTAAACTTCTAATCTTCTTCTTGATTCAGTGTGCTTGATGTTGTCAGCTTGAAGGATGCCCAGGTATTTGTAATGATTGTTTTCATCCAGGCTCTTGATGTTATTTCATGAGGCATCTTGATTCCTTCAGTTTTCACTATTTTTCCATGTTAATGGTGAGCATGGCACATCTGTCCAGTCCAAACTTCATTCAGTATCTTGGCTTCATATATGGACAGGGTTGAGCAGCAATATTTTAGAAGATGTTCTTCCATACAGCTAAAGATCATTCATTGAAATGAGATTGGATAGTTTTTGATGTTTATTAGCTATGACCTGATATGTTCAGTATTGATGACAGAGGAATCAGTAAAATGACAAATGATGAATCTGTTTCAGCCTATAGTCATTGACCAGCAACTATATCTTGATCTTTGTACAAAGCTTCTAATTTCATACAAGTTAGAGTTTAAAGTTGCTACTAAGAAGAATTGACCTGTAGTTGCCTGGGACTGTGCCATTTGTTGGGTCTTTCATTATCAGGTAGGTTTTGCCAGATGTTTAACCAATCTTCAATTTCATTTTCATGAAGTAAATTGTTATACTGCTTGGCAATGATTGAGCAGTCAAGATGTTTCAAAAAAAAGCCATAAGCTCATGTTCACTGTTCCTGACCAATTCTGGATCTTCATGGAGATCTTCTCCACAATTTATTTTGTTATTACATGTTCTTTTATTTTAGTCTTTATTTTTTATTTTAATCTACCTCCTTTACTCAGGCTTCAGTATTTTTTTGTTTATCTGGGCTGTTCCATAGCTGCACTCAGAGCTTCACTGTTTCTTTTTGGTGAGGTGTTGAATGGTTCACTGCACTGATCTTTGCATTGATGGATTGGTAGAAACATTTTTGATTTGACTGAAATTGGAAATTTTGCCAATAGTGGACAATTCGAATTTTATATCTGCTGATCTTCCTAGCTATAGCTATTTTTCTGGTGTTTTATTTCCAGTGCTTCATTAATATTTCTTGTTCCTATGGTCTTCTTCTATTCAGCTTCTTTTCGTTCATCTATTTAGCTTGCTTGTATCTGATCTTAACATGCTAATCTTCCATTTTGATGCTGTATGTTTGGCTGTATTTCTTGGTTGCATTTAGTTACAGCTACATCTGTGCTGTACATTACTTGATTTATTTTTTGGTCCTAAACTGGTAGTTGTGATTCATATTAAAGCATTAGCATCCTTTAATACTTGTGCTAATTGGTTCTTTGGAACAAGCTTCAATGAAGGCAGCCTTGTTCTGTTGTTTTTGTATTATTATTATTATTATTATTATTATTATTATTATTATTACTAAAGTAAATATAACTATTGTAAGTATTTATATTTGAATTTGTACATTCTTATAAAACCCAAGAAAAACATACAATTACATTCTCAATTATAGTAATGCAGGTGGCATTTATGAATTATCTAAATGAAGATTTTGAGAGTGTTTATGATTATATAACTACGTTTTTTCATTCTCCATGTTTGTGCTATTTATCGATAACCAGCATAAGCACTACAAATTATCTATTTTTTTAATATCTATATTTTCAAAAGTGTTTTTAAAATCTGTAGCTTATGTTAATATTTCCTTAAATTTTTTTTGCAAATAAAGGTTTTTAAAAGCATTTTTAGCTCATATAGCTTGAATTTTACTTTGGCTAAAAGCAGCACAACTTTCCATGTGGGTAGTTTCACAGCATTCGAACAAAATGCAGACACGAGCCCCATAAAACCTGCCATACATTCTTCTGCAGTTTCTTCCATTTCTTAAAATCACTGGCCTGGCAACAGCAATCATTTTTGTTTGGGCATTCATAGCTTTAAGGCACAATTTGGAAGGCATAAGATATATGTCATTCTTTAAGAGAAAATCCTACCATTATTTGGATATTGTTTTTACCTCATTTCTGTTCCTTTTTTTTTCTTTTAATTGTAAGCCATACAGAGTCTCTTTGTAGAGTGAAATGGGTGGCATATAAATTTAATAAATAAATAAAAACCTTCAAAAATAATGGAATGGAGTGTATCTCCTTCCTTAAGTTAATGGACTGCATCACCTATACATTAAGACAAAAATTGAAACTAAATCTAAGGATGACCTGTCAATTTTCAGTCCTTTATCTTAAGTTCACTTTTTATTCTGAATCAAAATAAACAAAATTTCTTCAACACATAGCCAAGTAAAAGGGCCTTGGTGGTTCAGGCTGTTAATTGCCTGCACATAAGTTCCAGCTGCCTACAACTGCTGTAGGCTTGAATCCCACCAGGCTCAAGGTTGACTCAGCCTTCCATCCTCTCGGGGTAGGTAAATTGAGGACCCAAGATTGTTGGGGGCAGTAAGCTGACTTTGTAAAAATGCCGCTTAGTAATAAGCAGGCATATACAATGGAATGAAGGCTATTGCTGAGCGCATTGGGTTGTGCTCCAAAATTGTAAAGGCCCTGAGTCTCCGGAGAAGGGCGGCATATAAATCTTTTTTTTAAAAAAGTACTATTTATTTTGATTATAAAGGGAGCTTCTTTACAATATAAACTTAAATACATGTATTTTTGCTTATTTCTATGTAGATACAAAACTTTTTGTCTATGGCTGTTACTAAATATGTTTTACAACAGCAGCACTAAATAGAACAAAACATTTGGACTTAGATGTTGAAGTATTAATCTTACATTGTCTATATGATATTGTCAGATAATTCTGAAGTACTTTTCAGAATCTAAAGACTCACAAAAATCATGTGATGATCTCTTTCTGGATTAGCATATTAACAAGAAATTTCATGATAATGTAATCTATACCAGTTGATTGACAATAACTACATTTAAATATTTTCATCTGGAAGCTCTCATTTATACATTATTTATAGAGATCAAACTCCTATAATGAAGTCTATATTTTTAAAATTGATCAATTTCTATACTAGCTGCATAGCAAAACATTATAATTTATTAAAGGGCTCTCACTACAAGATATTGAAAACAGACACATATTAAAGTCCACCAGTTTATCTGGGGAAATTAAAGTTCCTTCTATCACAGGAAAGGAACACTTTATAAATTGCCAGAATAATTCTTTTTGGGTCAGGCGCTAAGCTCAAGTAAGTTTGGCATCAAAATAGTTTTATATTCATTGAAAACCATGATGCTTTATATTCATGGAAAACCAGGATATAGCATCAAAATTCATGATGCTGTAATTTGTAGACACTGAGTGAAACAGCATTAAATAGATATACAAAGCAATTGCTTCCCAAATGTTATATCTTGCTTTGAGATGATCAAGTCCATGTCCATCATGAGTTAAACTTCCACTTAAAAACTTAAACTTTAACATTCAGCAGAACAGAGGTCAAATCTATTTTTCTTGAGGAAGCACAATTAAAAACAATTTAGATGCTATGCAATTATGCAGTTAGAATTACTTGTAGATAGAGGGATTTGTTTTTCTTCCATTGAATCATGTCCAATTCTTACGAATTGCATGAACAAATTTCTGCAACTTTCTTGGCAAGTTTTTCAGAAGTGGTTTGCCATTGCCTCCCTGCTGAAGTGAGACAAAGTGAGTGTCCCTAGTGGCTTTATGTCCATGGCAGGACTAGAATTCCCAGTTTCTAATCAACCACTACACTAAACTGGCTCTCAGGTGGATGTAGTAAAAGGTAAAGATATCCTGGTTATGACTTATATAAACTCGACTCCTGTTATAATTTAATATTGATGCCTGTTGAACAGCAACAATTTTATTTCATCAAATCCTCACTCTAGAAGTGGTATATGAAAACCCAGTACATTTTTAATGTAACAAAAAAAATTTCTTATCTACAAATATTCATATATTACTTCTTTTTTTCTTATTTTGTATTAGATTCATGGTTATGCATAGCTTGAGGTATGCTAGATCAAAGATTTACAATGGCATTAGCCATTATACAGCCAGCAAGTGCTCACATGCAAAATAAAAACATTTTCCCCCAATGTTCGATAAACAGTTGGTTCCCATCCCTCTTTTCAGCCCATCAAATCAATTTCTACAATTTACTTCATTAAACAGGTCAAATACATACAAATTTTACAGGTCTTTTAAAGCTCTTTATCTTTAATTTTTAATTTATTATCTTAAATTTTTATTAGTCACCAATTCCTGAACTGGTGCTGGCTCTCTGAAACAATTTAACTGATCTCTCTCTTTTTAAATAACATAGAATTATTCAATTGGTTACACATTAATTTTGCTGTCAGTTAAACAAACAAATCTGGGGTATGATACTATTTCACTGTCTCTGTATGTATTTTTGAATGATCTTTCTTTATCACACAGTTCTAAGTATCAGTTTTTTTAAACAAAAATAATTCTGAAGCTTAGGCAGTGTTTATTAGTTTGTGCAAGTTCCACAAGTTTCTTAACTCTTTAAAAGAAAGGAAATATATCTCATATATGTACCTATTTATATAAATGCACTAGACAAAATTTTATGTAAAAGACAATATTTCATTATAATAATCATTAGTTTACATCCATACGCAAACAGTTGATAAGTCACAAGTAACTTCAATGTTTTGTACCATAAACACAGCTGAAATGTAAAGGCTAGTAATAATAAAAAAAAGCATAGGGAATCCATTTCCATTACTCAGCTGCAAATTCCTATGGGATAGGTATGCAATTCATCAGAATCTGACCCACCAGAAAACCAGTCTCAAAATGAAATTAATCCTCTATTTCCAGAACATAATGATTTTGGAACACAGCAAAACATAACTGAATGAAGCATTTTTCTTACTGTATCTTACTGAGAATTTGTTATTTAATTTGTTGTTCCAGCTTTTTATCCTTAAATTTATTTGATATATAAAGAAAAGTATTTATATATATTTTATTTTTAATGCATTTCATTTATTTTGATTGAAATCTTACTATGTTTTAACATGTTTTAAATGTCACACACTATGTTTTCATTCAAATACCATACTAATACACAAACACATGCACACCTAAATGTATACACATATATGCATTTACACCCACATATACGCATAGTTTAAACATTGTGAACTCTTGATTTTTCGATATTACTGCATAAATAAGTTCTCCATATAAGCTCTAAAACTAGATTGAGGATGCAGTTAAAGCAGAGATGTCAAACTGGATTTCTTCAAGGGCTGGATCAGCATTGTAGTTCTCCTCTGTGGCTGGTGGGTGGGGTTGGGGGGGAGATGAAATGGATACTTCCTGCAGCATTTTGCCAGCCAAAATGGGGCATGGGGGGCATGTAGTCCCCCGTGGCTTGTTTTTGGCCTCCACGGCCTCCTGCAGCACTCTTCTGGCTGAAAATGGGCCATGTGGGGGAACTGTGAGGCCTCCATTTGGCCCGATTTTGGCTGGCAATGTGCTGCTGGAAGCCAGGGAGGCCAAAAACTGAATGCCCATTGGCTTTGCGGTCCTTTAGTATTTCCAGGCTGCCCCATGGGCCAGAGTTAAGCACTCCAAGGGACAGATAGACACCCCTGAGTTAAACTAATGAATAAAAACATATTTGTTCAATTATTTATTTAGGAAAATGATTTAAGGCTACATATTTTCATTATTGATGTCCGTGCAGCCCATTTTTCGCCTGTTCCTGCTGCCCAGAACAGGCCAAAAATGGGGCGTGCAGAGGCTGAAAATGGGATGCAGAGGCTGAAAATGGGGCACACGGAGGTGGCAATAGGCAATGGCAATCCCTGCAGCCTGAAACAACTGATTGTCGGGAGGCCGATCCAACTGACAATCAGCTGCTTGTGCTAATCAGGCTGTGCTAAAGCTGAAACAGGCTGTTTGCCATTTGCTGCAAGGAGGCAAATTGCTAGGAGGCAGAGGCAGTGGTAGATTTTTTTTCTTGTTTTTCTCCCCAAAAGTTAGGTGCGTCTTATACTTTAGAGCATCTTATACTTCAATAAATATGGTATATTGTATTGTACTGTATTATTGTTTTGTATTATAATGTGTGTCTATACACACACTAAGTGGAGAAAGAAGGGAAAAATGAAATAAGGTTATGCTGGAACTCAGTGTTTGCCTTTATATATAAAGTGATCAAGGGATGTGAAATGCATTCCTTGAAGTACCAAGAATGAGATATACAGTGAATTCAGCAGGGACCTCAGAATTGCTCAGAATTGATAGTGACACATTTTTTAAAAATCTAACATTATAGAAGATCCCTTGGTAACTTGGTATAACTTAGAGAACAAATGTGTTCCATTACTATTCCTTTTCTATGTCTATTTCTTATTTAAAAATCAAAATAATTATCACACCATCTACTCTTCAAAACTAGAAATGAATGCAAAATAAAGTAGTTATACACATCCTTACTTTCAACTAGTATTCTTTATTTCTCAACTTGATCTTAAGAAAATATCTTAAAAATCAAGGCAAGTTAAAAAAAAGTATTGAAAGAGAACAATCAACTCCAATTTGCTATTTCAATTCAATGATGAATTGAAACAGTGTTCAGCTTTATCTTGACATTTAGTGACACATATGCTTGTTAGTATTGAGAACAAAAATCTTTTCATTTGCTAATTTTGTAAGAACTATTATGCCTGTAGATAATTTCAACAGCACTGACATTGTTGCTGATAACCCTATCCTACTACCACCACAAAAAATCTGTGTAATGAAAGAAGCCTTCCAGCATTCTTGCAAGTTGTCTCTTTCTTTTGAAGCAAAGTAAATTGCTATCCATTCCATGCCACTCTAAAATATTCCCTATATAGGGATTCCAAATCTGGGAAAAAACAAACACAAATTTCTTTCTTTTACTGAAATTTACCACAAAAAGTGAATTGTTGGTTTTTCTATTTTAAGGCTGTGATTATTACATTTATAAACAATATTTTTCAGAAATATTGATTTTAGATAAATTAATTTACTGGTTTTAACATTTATTTTATCTTTAAAACAATAATAAAGGCATTTTAATTATACAACCATTTTTCTTCCAGACAGAAAGAAGACTGTCATTGTACTTCTAATCATGCATGCCTCAAATGGAAAAGTCAGACTATATCATGTGCTAAATGATATATAACACTACTTCAGATAGTGCTACAAATCACTAAGCATATGATATATTCTGGCATTTTTCAGTTGAGGTATATGGTACATGTATAGAGAATTAAGGGATTTTCTTCAGTTGTCTACTGAGTTTTTCAGGTCATTCTTTTTCACACTGCTTTCACTCAAAATGGCTGATTGAGCTTGGCATGCTCTTTTCAACTGTAACCTGTAATCTATAAAATCTATGCTACCATTCATAGTCACATTTTAACATACTTTAGAAATTCAGTGTTATTAATTATCATAACTTCTTTCAAAACATAAATACCTACTTTAAACAAGTTGCTTTTGAATTATTATTCTAAATTTTCAGAGTTTGATCCATTAATTATCCCATTTAAATGAGCATACATCAGATGAATAATCATATGTTTTCAGCTTATCACAAGGAAGAGTAAAAGAACATACAATTGTCTCTTCTGGCAATTATCAAGGACAGATAAAGCAACAGCTAACTGATCAGTACACATGAAATGTTTAAAGACTGCAATTCTATTTCATGGGAAAGGTGGTTAAGTATATTAGTTATACTATCTTATGGAAAAAAAACTCTTCACAATGACAAGAGCATTTGCAATTTTTTCAGGATTGTTTTTAATGATAAAGTATGATAGAAACATTATTTATAAAACAATCATTATGCTGACAACGCAATAGGTATAAAACTAAGAGGCACAAACTTTAATCAAATATATAGCTGATTATAATTTAAATAATAATACCATTATTTAATAATTTGATTCAATAAAAATGATGCCCTGGATCAACTATTATCTGCTGCAAAACTGTTCTTACCACTGCAAAAAATTTGATAGCATTAGAAAAAAGCATAATCATTGTAATTATTTTTATTTTCATATAATTTTTAACTGTTTCTCAAGCAAAAAACTGCAATAAAATCTGATTTTATCATACATACATGTATGTGAATGTTCACATCCAAAGAATGATTTATCTGAAAAGGGAAGACAACCATGGGATGAAGATACCAGAAGTGGAACAGATGTTTTGTGTCCATACCCGGCTAAAGCAGTCAATAAAAGCTGGAAAAATCCCACATCAATTACATTATCAATGATGCCTTAATGGAACATTCTTACAGAAAATACCAAATATCAGAAAGAAAGAAAAAAAGTTATTTTAAAAAAATATTTTTAAATAAAAGACAAATGTAGGAATTCTCTGAAGTGGATTAGGGATAAGATGAAGGCAATATAATGAGAACATGCCATTTAAAAATGGTAAGGCAACTTTGTGCCACAGTTATAAAGATGTGAAGATAATAATCATATGTTCTGTTTGTATCCAAATAATAATAAAAAGGGCATAACTGGCCAGGAAAAAAATATTCTTAGAATTTAGTGATTCTATTTAAAAATTCAAAATTCATAATTTCATTTAAACATTATATGAATATTAAATTACACAAAATATACCCCAAACATTTTGTATTTTGTTTAGTTTTCAACTCCTAACAGCCGGGGTGAGATTCTATTGGTTTGGCCCAGTTCAGGTGAACCGGTAGCTCCGAGGATCAGCTGTGAGCGAATTGGTTTGCTCTGATGATCAACTCTTGGGCCCGCCCGCCCCTGCTCTAGTCTGTGCTTTATTTCCGGATTTTCAAGCTCAGCTGATTCACGCAGCATAGCAGATTGCCATGCATCAGCTGTTTTACACATAGGGCTTGCAGAAGAAGGTGAGTTGCAACATGAGCACTCACCTAACCAATTATTACACCGGATGAATCCCACCCTGCACTAAAAACTGAAGTATTTTTTATCTGCCTATAAAATTATATGTTTTAATTACTTAATTACTTACTTTAATTATATATTTTAATTACTTATTTCTTTCATAAATCTTCACAATAACCTTAACTAAAAAAAGGATAAAATAAAATATTAAATTTTAACATAACTTTGCAAAATAACTACCAAAAATAAAGTTTTGTTAAAGTTCAAATTATATCTATTTGGATCCACAAACAGCCATTTCTTGAGGAAAAAAAGTGGAATACTTGGGTTTCAAACTTCTTTTCCAATATTTTAATCACAGTTAAACCATGATCTCTCACAGGACTCTTTTACACCTCTCTTCCTAAAAAATTTAAGATGAGGACTTAAATTTGGGATTAAAACTTTAAAAATAAACTTCAGTCTGAATAATAGGTTTTTATTTCAGTAATAAACATTCAACTCTCTCTAGATATATACCTGCTCTTTTGGGACAATTCTGTTTTCTTATCAATAAAACTATTTTTTATATTATTTAGCCAGTATTTACAAATTACATGTATTTGTAGGTAAGCTTCAAAAACATTCAGTCTGCAATTAGTCCTGTTTCTGCTGAATATCCACATAAATTGCTTATAAGAAGCTTTCAGGAATCTGATTTGCACAAGCGAAACCGGCTGTAAATTCTCTTCTAAACAGATTATAATGCCATTTTATCATTGATTTTTAGAAGCCTAAGGAAACTATTACAGCTTACTTTATTGTCATTGCAATAAACGTACAATGAAATTAAATGCCATCTTCAGTGTACATCATACATAAGAAAACTATAAAAAATAAAACAAAAACAAACATCTTCCACATTCTATACAATTGAATTGAAAACCCATGATACTGCATTAGTATTACACTATTCATTAGAATTCAATATAGTTACAGCTCTGGAATAGAAGCTGTTTTTCAGCCCATTTGCCCTTGTTTTTATTGTCCTGTACTGTCTGCCAGATGGTAATAGTTCAAAAAAAGTATGTCCGGGATGAGATGCATTTTTGAGAATGTTTTGAACTTTCTTAAGGCAGCGGGAACTACAAAGCTCTTCCAAGAGGGGAGGGCAACCAGTGATCCTCTGGGCAATGATGTTAACCCTCTGGTCCTATCTGCCACTGTGCAATTGGCAAACCATACATAGGTGCAGTAAGTGTTCGGACCTAGGCTTTTCCCAACAGCATAAAGCTGAGTCCTCATCCAGATAAACCCCTTTTATTTTATTTACAATGAATTTCCTTTCCAACAAAGTCCGGGCCAACAGTCTTTCATGATAGTTCCCAATTACAAACCTTTATCAGGCTTGGAGAAGGGCCAGGCCTATATCTTTTAGACACCACAATACTTGGCAAGCATGCCGGAATGAACTAATTGTCTCCTGCAAAGCCCACTCTCCTTTCACTCCTCTTTTATACTCTAGGGGAGGGGCCATTCACCATCCACCTGTGGCTTTACTCCCAAGTCGGCCCTTGTTCCTCAGCTGTTCCCTTCATCTGGCAACTCTGCACATGTGCACACTGGGAACAGGCTCTAGCTGTCCTCACTGATGTCTGACTCTGAAGGCAGCTGATAACTGTCAGACATCCTGTCGCCATCTCTGCCTCCAATGCAGACCACTCATCAGAGCCTTCCCCAGACTCCAGGACTGGACCATGCTCCTCCCCAACCTCCTCACTGTCTGAATCTGCTGCCAGCTCCATTGGCTGCTATCGGGCTACAACAGTAAGTTAAAGTACACTCTATAGTGCAATGGTAGAAGGTCATCAGCAATTTTTCATTCAGTTGCTATTTCCTTAATATAATCTCTGCTGGGCCCTTTTCACCAGTGCTGCAATGTGAGCACCCCAGGTCAGGTCCTCTTTTATGGTAACATCCAAAAACTTAAAACTATCCACTTGCTTCACTTGGTCTCCATTGATAACCAAGGGTTGGATGTCAGATCTATTCCTTCTGTAATCCACTATAAACTCCTTGGTCCTATTGGTGTTAAGGATTAAGTTATTGTCTCCACACCACAAAAGCAACCAGTCCACCTCATCTCACTAGGCAGACTCATCCCCCGCTGGAGATAAGTCCCACCACTGTTGTATCATCTGCAAATTTATGTGTTCTTAATGCACTTTTTATATTATACCAGCTTGTTATAGCAAATTTCTTTAGACACCAAAATGACTTTTACACGCATCATTTTCTGGCTGAAAATATCCTGAAGATGACATACTGTACATAGGAGGAAAACATACCTATCTAAGTATGGTAATACTGCCAGGCTCAGACAAATGCATATACTTATTAGGAAACTATGATGTGGAATCTATTTTATTGTTGTATTTTATGTATGCATAAATTCTGGTTAAAGAATTGAGAAAAAGAATTGAATTGCATTGAAATTGAATCTGCAGCTTGCATACAGTTTAGAACAGTGTGCAAATCATAAAAGCCTATACACCTCCTCCTGTTTTCACCACTGAATTTCACAATTCCACTTCAAATCACTCTCTCCAGCCTGCTAAATAATTATTTGTCTCAGCATCAGCTCACAAAGGGGGAAGAGTTAATTCTGTCTTCTCTCTGTGTGTGACTCTGTTGTTAATCTTTCCCATTAATTTATGTGCGAGAAAGGTTATGTATGAAGATTATGTGTGGGCAAAGAGGGGAAGGCAAAAAAGGCCAAAGGGGATTACAGTTATGGCTATGATAGTGCAAGCTCCAGTTATCCCTGCTGATATGTTGCCTTCAACCCACTACCTGCAGGAATCGCTCAGGTACAAAACTTTTCTAACAGTAATTTGGCATTCCGTTGTTGATGGTAAGGGAGTAATACGACACAGTGTTTGAATATGATACATTAAAATTAATCAAAAGTGCAGATTGTGAATTTGATACACTTGTTTTCTTGAATTTTTATCAGCCAACAGAAACTGTCCATAATGAGAGAAAATATATTTTCACTTTTAACATGCTGCTTCTTTTAAAAAGGCAAAGAGAAAAGGAACTTATTTTTAAAAGTAAGGCTGCCTTAAAACAGTACACAGAAAAGTATTTCAGTCGATCCCATGTAACCACATTTTCAGTCTTTGACTTATTTATTTGACTTGTGTATTGCTGAAGAATTTATTTAAGCAGTTTTGTCTTACAGCATAACAGCACACTTTTCCTTTCTTACTCTTGGCAGCCTGTAACTTCTCAGATTGCAAACAGACCAAAACTAGTTCTTTTTCCTTATGTTTTTGCAGCCAGTAGCCTGGTACACTAATTAGAAATAAAATGCTTGACCCATAAAGGAAACGGCAGGAAATATGAAATGAAGGCATTATGCAGCATTTCATGCTCCTTAGTGATGCCATTTTAAATATTTCAGACAGCTATAAATAATTAAAACCTCACCACAGCAAATTATGTCCTATTATGCAAATAAACAGCCTCCTCCCCAGTTTCATTAGAGATGCTAGATGACAAGCTGAGCAGTTTAAACATGGCAAGGTATTGCACTGAGCTGAAAAATCTTTCAGTTTTATTTCGGGTAGTGCCAAGTTTCATGTGGATTTTTACTCTAATGCTTTAATTTGCATGAGCAAATAAACATTTAATAAACCTTTTATAAGTGGTGAGAATGCATCATTTAATTAAATTTGATTTGTTGTAAGACTATTGCACTTCATGAATATTTAAGGTCAGCAAACAGTTTGGCTAATGGAAGAATTAATTATTTTTTCTTCAAATTATGCACATCATACAACACCTGTACTATATGCAGATTCCTTTTCTTTTTATAAATTTTGTTTTAATCTTAAATGCTATTATTTATTTATTTATTTTGAACTTGTATTAGGAATACATTTAATATTTCTTTTCTATACAAGAAATCTGAAAACAAGAAATGGAAATATGTTGATTTTGATAAATGTATTATAAAATTGAATAAATATTGGAATATTGGAAACATTGGAAGGAAAAATATTTACAAAATTAACAAATGTATATACATTTTTACAATATTCATTAGAAAAAAATCATCCATCATTTTTCAACATTTTGTTCATTATCATTAGAACATATTCTTGAAAACCCTGTAACTGTCTCGTTGTCCAAACTTAAATTACAGCTGACTTGCAGAATGTCCATTTTATTACTTCAGTATGATGTTAAACTTGATTCACAAATCACAAACATTTGAAATTAAAAATTTAGCAAACGGGAACTTTCATGCTTAAAACAAAGTATGAATATTATTAAACATACATTAACAATTAAAATATTTTATTCTTAACTTGTATAAAAATGAATAGTTAGACAAACTACCAAGTGACAATAAATATGTGATAATTGGCAATGAAGTAAGTTTATTCACTAGGCTGTTTTCCACCATATTCTAAAATATTTGGGGAAACTTCTTTAAAAATAAAAATATCATTTCTAAATGATTGCAGATATATTCTCCCATTCATTTTTACATACTAACATTGTCTTCATTGACTTATAGTTGAAGTCAGACAGAAACTAATTGAGGATTTTTTGTTGACTGAGGTAAAAGTATTACATTTTAAAATATGTATTTTGAACTGAATTATGTTGCTATTGTTAAAATAATTTAACACAGGAAACATTATTAAACATGCACATTATGTCAACATTAAATATATTTAATATAGAGAACAAAGAATCACACAGAATATCCAGGCAATCTTCCCCAGCCTTTTAGTTGTGCTGTTACCACATATTCTAATATTTCATGTCAGGATAAAATTTCATGTCAGAATTGTATTCCCAAAATATCTGGAAGATTGGAGAAACCTGCCACGGTCTGAGAAATCAAACAAGAGTCTTTTTCCCCCTGAATAAATGAAGTTCATCTCACAGCATTATGATCTTATCAGAAAGAATTTAACAAGTGTAGTATTCACATCATTTTTCAGCAACTACATTTCCTTTTACATGAAATATAATTTTACTGACTGAATATTCAAAAGATAAGCTTTGGGTTGTTGTAACTACTTTAACATTATTGCTTTGACTGGGGCACCATCAAAAGGAAATTTGGACAATAATGATGCAAGTCGTAACATACATTAGTATAGGCTTAGTACTTATTTGTTAAATTAATGCAACAAATAAAACAATTTGAGATAGCAAACAGCACAATGTCAGAATAAGCTTTGATTTAGCAGAAACACAGGATCATCTGCTTAAGATAATAAGATTTCACCTGAAAGTGAGCTATGTGTAGAGCCTCTCAAACCTGCCTCACAACTATCACCTATATAGCACAGGAGCTGGTGTTTTCAGTAATTCCATTTTCTCCTCATTCAGTCCCTAATCTCTTTTAAAACCTCTTTTCTTTATTCCAAGTACAATAAAAAGATTATGCACATCACACCACTCAGCTTTCTCTGGAGAATAATAGATTTAATTACTGTTTTTCTGTCAATGAAAAATTCCATAACAGCATATTTTGTGACAAAATATTTCATAGTGCTGAAGTCTCATGTA